>CM048755.1:189589820-189595732 GCA_026315105.1 Locusta migratoria
ATTGATGGTATCAATGGAATTGAAATAGATGGAATCCGAATTGATGGTATTGGAATTGATGAAATAGATGGAATTGATTCGGCTAATGGTGTTAATGGAGCAAATTGTGTTAACGGTTCATTTAAGGTATACTACTTTTTTTAAACAGTAATTTAGTTTTAAAGCCTTGCATTTGTTACTTAAATGCATTAATTCAGGAGTAACTTTTCAAAAGCAAAAACTAATTGTAATTTACAGGATAGACCAAAAACTAATACTGAACAAACTGACACTAAAACCACCTTGCAGATTAAAACTGTGTGACAGGATAGAATTCAAACCCAGGACCTCTTTCTGGGCACGCACAACTAACCTACCTGAGAAAGTCCCAAGGCTTGTCTTAACACTTTTTTCTGCCAGTACCTTGCCTCCTGCTTCCCAAACTTAACAAAAGTTCTTCTGTGAATCTTCCAGGACTATTGCTCCATGAAGAAAGGATACTGCAGAACATGGCTTAGCCATAGCCTAGGTAAATTTTGATATCAGTACACATCCTGCAACAGATTGGAAATTTCATTCTGGAAAACATGAAAGTAATTGGTAAATTTTATTGGATGTTATCAGTGGTTCTGGACAGAAAAATTGGATCAGAAAATTGCAGTCTTTAAATAAAAGTTACAAATGCTACTTATTGTTTAAGAATCTGTGGACTTCATACAGTTTGCACCAAGTGCTGAGACCTTAACATAAAGAATACATGCTTTAATTTTCCTTCTATTTTGAGCAAGAATAAATGACACAAACACACACACACACACACACACACACACACACACACACACACACAAATCGAAGTAGTTTTGGTTTAAAGGTAACATACTGTTTGTATGAGAAATTTTAAATTATTCTGTGAGCTTCCATTCAAAATTTTTAATCACAGTATATTTTGAGACAGCCTTTAAGAAGTGCACATAAACATGTAATTAAACTTTCTAATACATTTTTTCAGAAAACAGTTTTAAAGTCCTATTTTGAGCATTTGGTATCCAGATCCTTCCTCAAAGCAATCACTTTTCCTCAACTTACTTGTATCCACCATTTACCAAATATTTTCTATCAAGAAATTGAACTAAAAATTGCAAGCATTGATGTCGATTCCAGTTGTCAATAAAGTGCCGTTTCAAAAGGTTAATTACATTTCAAGTGATATAAAGGTTAAATTTTAATAGCTATTTCTCATTTAGTTTCCTTTCAGTGTTAGTCATTTCATCTCTTTAGAAATTAGTCTTTGGATAATGGCACAGATTCTTAGTTGTTAAAATATTCAAATCTTTTTGTAGACTTCAAACAATGGTCCCTTTTGGTGAGTATTGTGATGTAACAGAGAAAGCATTCCAAAACACATTGAAAGGACAAAATTTAGCAACCAAACCATTAATAATTTCATAATAAAATTTTCTTTCAAAATTTAACAATAAAATGAGACTAGCCTGTTAATAACCATGAAGATGCTGGTTTAGCCTCAGACAGACCTTATTTACTTTCCTGTCTGTGGCTTGGTAAGTCTTCAGTGAAGAGTTGCAAGCTACCCTCATTATTTTATACTTAAATTTCAATCTGGGATTTCCATGGTTGGATATGTTGTTCCAAAATGAAGTAATGTTAAGTCTGATAAGTTCTTCTGTAGTGTCCTAGATCTGGACATGTAGTTTGCTACACACACATCTTTTTCCATGTCCATCACAGTTCACAAACTTAGAGCTTACAAAAAATCACCATGATACACAACAGAATTGTTCCATAAAACAATGTACTATCCTCAACAAAAAGCACTCTACAACTGAACAATGTTGTGAAGTTTCGAAATGCTTCCTGTCTTGGCACCACAAATTTGGCTTCGGGTACTACATACATAGTAGTCGGGGGGGGGGGGGGGGGGGAGGGAGGGGGGGGGAGGAGGAGGAGGAGGAGGAGGAGGAGGAGGAGGAGGAGGAATCGCAATCGCACCTGTCATGATTTGAACCAAATAGCCTGCTGGACATTTTGTTGTTCGAACCAAAGATGAAGTTTTGAATTTGAAAGCACCTTAGCTTGCTGCATCAAGTCTTTTGGGTGTAGATTTAATACAAACTAAAAAGGCTGTTCAATAAAGAATAACCGTAGTGTTTTTAATTGTACAACATACCTCACAATTTTGATCCTTATCAAAATAAGAGATGAAAATAAGTCCAGTTTGTAAAATTTAAAAATTTATTAGTTAAGGTAAGAAGTTCTGATCTCGGGTGAGATCCTCAGACCTAATTGTCCTGCTGTTGTGTTCAGGCAATGAGCGTACTCATTCTAGGATGAATTTGCTGAGTGTGTGAAAAGGACCTTTTTAAAAAATGAGAAGGGGTGTTTTTTTTTTTTTTTTTTTTTTTTTTTTTTTTTTTTTTTTTTTACGATGTAATTGATAGACCCACATCTGTCTTGCCTAAAATTTTAATAGCTATAACCTTCTATTGTTGGGCATAATTAGTTCCTCTGTTTCTTTAAATTGTCAAGCCAGTGCTTCAACATTAGGTTTGTAGTACCAAAACTGTTAGTTCTTTAACACAGATATTAAGGTTGATCGTGTTTCTGTAAAAGCAAAAAACAGCTCCTCTATATATGTGTTTTTAGGAACCAGAATGGCCAAGTATACGTATTCCAGGTATTTGAGGATGTGATCCAAGTTTTGTTAAATAAAATGGTAATGCAGAAATGTGCTAGATCCCGAATATTAATTTAGAATGTGATCTTGCCTTGCCTTAAGTCATGTACTCGTTACATAAAACAATCAGTTGTCAATCTTTCTATTCTAATGTTAATTCTATAAAGTTATATTACAGACATAATCAAAACAGATGAATACTTACTGACGAAGAATTCATAACTCCTATATTTTTGTGTCTAAATTCTGTAATAAATACTGTGTGCTGTTTGCAATTCTCTGTATTATCAGTTTAACAATAAGAAAATACAGTATTACACTGCTCTTGATATCCTCTTCCTAACGCCATTCATCTATAGAACATCTTACTTTGCTTACCCACTGTGAATTGAAAATTTTACTGTGAAATAATATTCAGTATTGATAACTAAAATGTATTTTCTTCACTTTTATTAATAGCAACTTAATTGTGTGGTATTCTTCCATGGCTGCGCCTTAGCGCAGTGGTAGAGTGCCAGACTAAAAATCCAAAGGTTGCGGGTTTGATCCCAGCCAGGTCCTAGGATTTTTATCCATCACTAACCACTTGTTTCACCTCTGGCAGTGTTGCGAATGGGAAAAATATCATGTAGCACTGTGGTTCGGAACCCACGTTATGCTGTAGGTCCCCCTATAACTGGCTGGCTGAGTCGGTTCAAAGGTCGAGCACTTAACTGGCACAACGTATTAGTCCATGCGCCCCCCCCCCCCCCCAAATCCCAAACTATTTCCCCATCCCCCTCTTCCATTTGTCTGTCTGTCTGCTGTCGGTCTGTCTGTCTGCCTTGGTGTTGCTAATGGTTATTTGTATGGGTCTTTACAGACGAATCAAGAATCTTCAGAGAGTGATTTCTCTCAGGGGAAATTGCAGTTCATGAATAACAAAGATGAAGATGATGTAATAATGAAGGAAGCTTATCCAACATCTGCTGATATTGTCTCTCACATAACAGGTGAGAACACCTTTTTCTTGTTATGTTTTGGCTACTGATGAACTTTAAAATTCTGCTGTTGTAAGATACAGTGAATAGCTGGAAAATTAGAAGTCTTAAGTCATTGGTACGAATCATTAACATGGATTGGGAAAACAAATGTGAATATGCTGGCTATAGGAGCAATTACAATATAGGTGTAGTGAAACCTTTTGAAGGTGTTAATTATTACAAGAGCTTTTTTCTCAATCTGTAAAAGTCCTTTAGTGGGTTGAGTGTTTCAGATAAATCAGTGTTAAGAAGCCCTGCACCATCTTCATATCAATGTTCTAAACACCACTCATAAACTGGCATACATTTAAAAGAAAACCCTTATGTAATGCTTTCTCTGGGCAGTGTGCCACTGTAGCTGTACCTCAGATAAATTTTTGGTCAATGAAGGGGAATAGTATTCCTTGATGTTCGAAAGCCGGGAGGGATACATAACCGCTGTAACATTATCCTGTGTTTTTACTCCCTGATAAATAACTTAAAGCTCTAAGCACATAATGGAATGTCAGTAGAAAGGACGGTAAAGATTGCACTTTGATCCCACTGATTCAAATATACAGGACGAGGTGTGAAATTATGCAGATGTTCTTAAATTTATGCTCCTGTTAGCACTATACAGGTAGGTGATTCACTTCAAGTTGGAAGTGACTGGTTTTCTTTTTTAGTTAAAATGATAGTTTAACCATGTCTACTGGTAGGTGCTCATAATTGTGTAATCCAAAGGGTGCATTCACAACAGAGAAATTCTTCAACTCTTTGCCTAAAGGGATCTGGAGGTGTGCATCATTAAATTTAGTTTTGTAGAAAAGAAAAACTTGTCAACCAGACTCTGTAGTTAACAACTAATATGGACAAGACAATGGCTAGGTATGAATAATAAAAAGAGCATTGTGACCTTGTCACCACAGAGCTTTAATTTAGAATGTGCTTTTTTTTTCTTTTGTTCATTCGAAAGAGGGGTAAACTACTTCTTTGATAGGTGTTTTACAATGCCTAGTGACGACACGTTCCAATTCTACTTTCACTTAGTCTTGTAATGCTGCAGGAATATGGTAAACCTGTCAAAAAAAAAAAAAAAAACCAGGGATGTGCCATTACATTTGTGATAATAGCCTGAACTTAAGTATTACAATATAACTCCTTTGATTAGGGTAAACTTCCTCCCCCCCCCCCCCCCCACTCCCCAACCTTCCAGATTTAGCGGACATTTGGCACTGTGGGTGACCTGTCAAAAAATGAATGCACACAAAGCATGAAAACAGGAAAAAGATGTATGGGACTATCAAAAGAAAAATCTGAACATAAAGTGCATGATAAAACTTCACACTTCCTCCCTGTTGCATATGATCTTAAATATGTGGTCATGGTGTTACATTATGAGGTATGAGATAAATCTTCCACAGGCTGCCATGCTTTATTTATATTTATTTATTAATTTTTTGGTTCCACGAATTATTAACTGCTTGTCTGGTCTTTGAAATGGCTGTTTCTTGTACTCCAATTCTGTGTCTGTGCTGTGGTGCAAAGTCCTTACCACACAAATGGTCCATCAGCTATTGAAGGTAGTAGCTTTCAAATGGGAGCTCCAAATTTTCATGACAAGACAACTGAATTGTCCACTGGATAACAGGTCTGATCATACATAATCAGTGACAGGCTTGGTGTGTGAGAGAGAGAGAGAGAGAGAGAGAGAGGAGAGAGAGAGAGGAGAGAGGAGAAGAGAGAGAGAGAGAGAGAGAGATTCCCAAAGAAATGATAAAAACTAACAATTAATCAAGAGTGCAGCTGACAAATGCAACTCTCTCTCTCTCTCTCTCTCCTCTCTCTCTCTCTCTCTCTCTCTCTCTCTCTCTCTCTCTCTCTCTGTGCAGTATGCTTACTGTTGCATATCTAGCACTTCAGTCATTAACTGTTTCTACTTTACTTCTTTATTTCATAGTTCCATACAACTAATTCCTGTTTTTGTGCTTGGTTTGTATTCAGTTCTTGAAGGCTTATTGGGGGGGGGGGGGGGGTGGGCAAGGGGGGTGGCCCTTGTAACAACAGTGGTAATTGTTTGCACAAAGAAATAAATTTGCTGGTACAGACAGGACCTGCTGCTAAATGAGGTTGACAGTATCCAAAATAGAACAACCAAAAGCCAATAAGCATTAACCAGAAATATTTTGGTGTTCACTTCCTCCATTACTTAGTCATATTGTAGGAGATGTAAAATGTCC
>CM048755.1:189595832-189683332 GCA_026315105.1 Locusta migratoria
AAATACAAGAAAGAATTGGAAAATAAAATTGTTTGAAAGAATTAAAACTGCTTGTGACCAGGCAGGGCAGAGTTACCAATGGAGATTTAACAGATTGGGCCCTCTGAATTAAATCAAAACATGAACACCAGTCGAGGCTTCGTCGATGTGGCTGTGCAGTGTCAAGAAATATTACAGAGTAGGAAATTGCAAAATTTCAAAGTTAACTTAAAGTAATTGTGTAGAGCATCTGCCATTGATACAGTGCTATGGAGTAAATCATAACTACCGTAAAGATGAAACTTGCTTTCACCCCTGCAACTGCTATTTCATGAAAAAACTGTACATTGCACTTCGTCATTTCAGGGTGGAAAAAGACAGTCGCCCAATCAGTGAATGTTAAGTCATATACAATAATGCCAGTAAAGAGCAGGTTACTGTTTCCACTGTAACTGTCTTCAAGAACTTAAAGGTAAATTCTGGCCAAGAATAAAAACTTAACTGTTTAGTTGCAAAAATCTAGTAATACATATAAAAATATGGGTAAACAGGAACGAGTATTTGTTGAACACCATTAAAAACATCATCCTACCACTTACAGAAACTAAATTGTTTTTGTTGTACTTGGGGTCTGGACATTACACCTCTGTTGTGGAAGATGACGAAAAACCTGTTGATGTAATGTGAATTCCACCTAGAACTGAGATTCAATCTCACAAAAAAAAAATTTTTTTTTGGCACTGGAAAGCGATTTCCAGGAAATTATTGGATACCATAGTTTCTAATACCTCTGTTAACCAGTGAAAACAGTATTCTTACACTTCAGTCATTTGTGCATCACCAGTTTGAATGTGTGTGTGTGTGTGTGTGTGTGTGTGTGTGTGTGTGGTGTGTGTGTGTGTGTGTTGTTTTTTTTTTTTTTGTGTGTGTGTGTGTGTGTTGTTTTTTTTTTTTTTGTGTGTGTGTGTGTTTTTTTTGTGTGTGTGGTGTTTTTTGTGTGTGTTGTGTTTTTTTTGTGTGTGTGTGTTTTTTTTTGTGTGTGTGTGTTTTTTTTGTGTGTGTGTGTTTTTTTTGTGTGTGTGTGTTTTTTTTGTGTGTGTGTGTTTTTTTGTGTGTGTGTGTTTTTTTTGTGTGTGTGTGTTTTTTTTGTGTGTGTGTGTTTTTTTTTGTGTGTGTGTGTTTTTTTTGTGTGTGTGTGTTTTTTTTGTGTGTGTGTGGTTTTTTTGTGTGTGTGTGTTTTTTTTGTGTGTGTGTGTTTTTTTTGTGTGTGTGTGTTTTTTTTGTGTGTGTGTGTTTTTTTTGTGTGTGTGTGTTTTTTTGTGTGTGTGTGTTTTTTTTGTGTGTGTGTGTGTTTTTTTGTGTGTGTGTGTTTTTTTTGTGTGTGTGTGTTTTTTTTGTGTGTGTGTGTTTTTTTTGTGTGTGTGTGTTTTTTTTGTGTGTGTGTGTTTTTTTTTGTGTGTGTGTGTGTGTTTGTGTGTGTGTTTGTGTGTGTGTTTGTGTGTGTGTTTGTGTGTGTGTTTGTGTGTGTGTTTGTGTGTGTGTTTGTGTGTGTGTTTGTGTGGGGGGGGGGGAGGTATTGCATACAAATCTACAATTTTGTTCAAATCTTTATGAAGTTTTGCACACATCTTCTGTCCACGAGTTAACCAGATATGTCATAAACCACAAGTTGCGAAAAAACTGCTGCATTACGCGACAATGTTCCACATTTCCTCTTGAACCACTGGACCGATTCAAATTTTAGTACACACATTCCTTACTGTGAGGTAACAATTTTCTAATGGTAAGAACCACAATATGAAATGTGTTTTGGGAGATATAACATCATAAATGATAAGAGTTGCAGGAAACTCACATAATGTGAAGAGACTTAGAGTACAATACATGAGAACGAGATTACTTAGTGACTTCCAACAAACTTAAAACATAATTTCTCACTGACAACCATACCAAAATTACAAAAAGAAAAATGTTTCTCACTTCTTTTCCACTTTCATGAACTAAGACTAAGACATTTGGTACAAAGTTAAAATTTGTAATTTCTACACTATTCATTGTATTCACAAGAAATTTTACAAACAGTATACACACATACAGCCAAATGTACCTTCAAAATTGTTACAGTAAGACACGTAGTTCATGAGATATTAGCACATGAACAGTAACGTTTATGGGAAAACTGCCCCATCATGCATGAAGTTTTAATGTATTACTTCTTTAGCACTAATTGTATTCATACCAGATTTTACAAAACACATAGTACTTATACAAATGAATATATACCTGAAAAAATTGTGACTGTACAACATAAAACTCAATAAATAAGAGACTGTACAAATTTTGTCATTTGTATTTTGATTGCTATCTTTTCTTTGTTTCGATACTGCACTTAGTTTTGTAAGTTATGCTACACGTCCTTATTTCTTGTATATTATCTAATAAATATGTTTTTAGAAAAAAGGAGATGGACAGAGAGAAAAGGGATAGAAGTACTAACTCAAGGCAGGGATGGATGGATGGATGGATGGATGGATGCATACTCAGTCAACATTGGGTTTTTGGCTAATGCTTCATGAATTTGATAGAAGAAAGATTGGTATGCAGAACAATGGCTGACTCCAGCCTAGGTTTGTTTAAATAAAACAAGTAGTTCCTGTGAAGTGCCTGAATGCATTATTTTTTTCATAGTCCAGTGTGCCTGGTCCAAAGTAATTGTCATTCAGTAGCCACTGAACATTATCTCAACTACAGAGAAAAAAAAAGGTACTCTTTCACTTATAGTCAAATGTACAACATTAAAATAATTATCTGGAATGGGCTACAGGAGTTGTTATAAAATGAAGCAAATAAAAGATATTTCATTTTGGTGTGTTAAAGTTCCGATTGCTAGAATTCATCTGTAATGTGAGATAAAACACTATGATGATTTTCTCTGCTAGCAACTTTTATAAGAATCAAATCTGCAACAATTGCATCAAAACATTGATAAACTTTTGGTATAGTTTGTCAGTTCTTCACTGGAATGAACATAGATCAACCAGCATGGGCCAAAGAAATTCTGTCTGGTCTACCCGGTGGGCCCAGTCTCTTTCAACTGGATGCCACTTGTGCAATTTCAGTGTCCCTAACCTACCCCACATACCTAAATGGAGAATGGAGACCTACAGTTTAACCTGGAATCTGAACCACGTATCTTCCATTGCCACTTGACACTTCTTGGAGATCATATGGATATTTGCTAATTAACATTCTGTTAATAAATTTCCCCTAAATGGTAATGAAAAGCAACAGAAAAATGGCAGCTGACATAAAACAAAATTTTGGACCGTTTGAGGAAAGCTGGAGATAAAATTCAAAGTAAAGAGCACATGTTTTCACACTTTCATATATACACACACACACACACACACACACACACACACACACACACACACACACAAAATTTTTTCCCTGCCCTTAGCTTGCAAATTAATTTTGACTGAATATCAAAGTTTTGCATTGTGGCTCTAGCAATATACGTAATTTTGTATCCAGTATGCATATTATTAGCTCCAAAATCTATCAACAGAGCAATGTTCATCTTGTTCTCTTCCATTACTTCTAGTGTAAATGTTTACATGTTGAGAAAAGCAAATGGCATTGACTTTTCTGCAAAATGTGGAAACCCATTCACTAATGGTTGCCTCCATTCACCCTATTGTAAACCAGGGCTTTGGTACTTAACACTTTCGTTGTGGCTGACACTATCCTACATTGAGCATGGACGCTTATAAGCGTAAGCCACAGCGAAAGGGTTAAAATTGGCATTCTTGCACTGTGAATAATGGCTGTGCAAGTTCCTTCTAAATTGCAGAATTGCAAGCAGGTCTATACAAACCGCTGTTATGTGGTACTTCAGGTGGCACAGATTAGTAACTTCAGATTTTCCAAAAATAAGTAAATAACAACAACAACAAAAACCACTTGCAGTGCCTCGTAGCAGCTAAAATTTTGGCAGTGCATTTCTTTCGGAGCTTGCTTCCAATATAAAACAAATTTCAGGGTATGTTTTGACATGTCGGATCACAACACTCCCTTGTGAGACTGGAAGTGATAAATTCTAAAAATAATCCAGGGGAGAAACAAAGCCTCACATGTATTTAAATTTCTGTTGCCAAGGACCAAAAGACGTTCTCATTCTTCAGCAGCTCCATTATTTGGCAGAAATGGTGGTGGGTACATAGATGTTGGAGATACTTGTTGAGACAACATATTTGCCATTTCAGTAATAGTTGTTGGGAGAACCTGCTGTTGCTCAGAGAGAACTTACACTTAACTCCATACTGAGAAGAATGGCCTGACTGACAAAAGAATTTGAGCACACAAAAGTGAAGACCACACTTTCCACCAATTATAATGTAATACATAATGAACAGTAGGAAGACAGTAATTACGAATTGAGTCAGGAGGCACTTAAACGTGAACAAATAAAAGAATAATGAAGAATGAGTATATTGGCTGTAGCAATAGTGACAATACAGGTTGTCGTCATGAGAGAATAGCAGTACAAATTGTGGTATATGTAAAGGTGGGCATGTTAACCTTAAGTATGTGCAATGGGGTATAAGGTATCCCACATTTTGTTTTCTAGGTTTAGTAGTGCAACTGCCAAAGCAAGACTTTACCATGCAAGCTATTCTCTCATTCCCCTCAGGGACTCAGCATTAATTTGCTGAGTAAAGGCTTGGCGAACCCAGGATCCCGAGCTGTGGACCGTGTCGCACCAACAGTCTGCTGCATCATAAGCTCTGTGCGTCCTTCAACGACCATTGTTCGGTGCGACAGTGGAACGTTGTGCGTTTAAGAGCCCAGGGATCTTGGCTTAATCGCTTGGTTCACAAGGATGGTGCAAACCTCAAAAATCCTAAATCTCTAGGTGTGCTATGTGGCGAGGAGATTCATGGCTGTTTAAGTTGAACAGTCGCTAGCGAGCAATTTCTGGGGGAACCTGCTGCACCTTAATTGTATAAGGCTTACACAGGCAAGCGGGGCTCTGCCTGGGTGTATGTATAGTTCCCTAGATGCCCATGGGACCACAATGAAGTGAGCAAAGAATAGCATTGGCATATGCCAAACCGCTATCCCAAAGCATGGGAAGACAGACTTTAACATGACCCTAAGATGTTCCCTTCCCTTGCCACCCCTTGGAAGGAATGTAGGGACATTAATCGATCAGAGCCGTACTCGCCATGGTATCCAGTGTGTGCATATTCAGATGGCGGATCTTTCGTTTGCTAAGCCTCAATTCTTTGTTGGCCCCTTAGAGGTTAAGTTTCGTGAAGTGGCAGAATTTCTCGAAAATGCGAAATGGGGCCGTTCTGATGCAGGTGGCATCCCCAGCCCAGTCACGGGCATTACTAGCCTGCGACAAGTTGGGTAGATCCTGATCAGTATCACACGCCACAAATCTTTAAACAATGTTCAGGGTCTAATCCACCACAGGGATCTGTTTTCCCCAGACTGACGAGTTGCGAGTGAACCTACAGTGACGAGGGGTTCACTTTGTCCGGTAGGTATACAGGGGTCCGAAAGGTAACAGGGTTGCCACCGGTGCTTTTATCTTGGCCTTCGAATGTGGCACATTGCCTGAGGTCAGGATAATGATATACTGGTGTGATGTGAATCTGTGTCCCCTTCCCCCTGTGCAGTGCTTCCTGTGCTGGAAGTTCGGCCACATGTCGTCCTGATGTACTTCCAGCCCAACCTGCAGGGAGTGTGGGTGGCCATCTCACCCGGACGCCCCATGTACCCCACCCCCTCTTTGTGTGAATTGTGGGCAACATCATCTGCCCTGCTTGCTGAAGTACAGTATCTTACATTGGGAAAGGAAAATATTGGAAATAAAGACCCCAGACTGTACTTCCTCCATGACTCAGTAAAGGTCAATCAAAACGTCTCCATCCCGTACATCTGACATCTTTTGCCCCCAACCACAGCGGCACCAGTTATTCGGAGTACTACTACTCCAGTGTTAACTCCATCTGCAGGCCCTTGATGGGTGGGGCTCCTCTACATCCATTGCTCCCCCAATACCTGTGGAAGCAGCGTCCCCCCCACACCCCACCACCATCAGTGACACCAGATCCCACTCCCCAGCCTGAGAAGAAACTGTCTTCCCCGGCCCCTCTTGATCGAAAGGGGTTCCTTGGGGCACTCCGTTCCGAGGCTTCTCACAGAGGATCCCAGCCACTGGCTGAAGGATCCAAAACCTGCTGGTAGAAGGGCTTCTTTCTGTTGCAACTACAGAGAAGCCCCCCCCCCCCCCCAGGCCTCCAAATCAAAGGGTCAGTGAGAGGGAAAGAAGAAAAGCAAGGAGGAGGAATCATAGGTGGCTTCAAAGCCACAGGCATCCACATCCTCTGCTTCAGAGATCCTCGCGGCTCCTGAGGATCTTGCTATAACTGGTTCCCTCAAATCTATAGTTTTTGTTAATGGCTATTCTGAAGAGTTCCCAGCAGATGTCTCCATGGACTAATATGTTCCCCATCTTTTATTATGGCTTTTCAGCTTGGACAGTAATTATATAATGGAACTGCGGCTGTTTTTTCAATCATCTACCTGAACTGCAGCAGTTGTCACTTCCCTGTGCTCTGTTTGGCACTGCAGGAAACGTGGTTTTCTGCCCAGCAGGCCGTCTGTGGCTATCAGTGATATTTAAAAAAACTGGGCTGCATACGACACAGAATCCAGAGGGGTTTGTGTCTAATCCTCGCAACTGTCCCCAGTGCTGCTGTGCATATCCACACAACCCTAGAGGCTGTTGCTGTTCGAATCAGGGTGATGCAGGAATTCATCATTGGCTCTATCTACCTTCCCCTGGATGAAGCTGTCTCTTTAACTGACATTGCTGTGTTGATCGCCCAACTACCCCCACCATTTCTCCTTTTGGGGGATTTTAATGCCCACCACCCATTGTGGGGCGGAACACAGATGACAGGCTGTGGTAGAGATGCTTTTGCCACAGCAGAACATCTGCCTATTAAACAATGGCACCCATCCTCGGGGGGGGGGGGGGGCTCATGGTTCTATTGAGTTAACGCGTGGCAAGCATGGGGCCCAGAGCTAATGCAGTCCTCCTTCCTTCTTTACTTCCCGGACTGCATTTCCTTTCCCCCTCCTTTCCTATCCTCACTCCTTCCCCTCCCCACTGGGGGACTGATAACTTAAGTAGTTTAGTTCCCCTCTCCCAACCATACAAGCCCCAACTGGCACCCCCACGCATTTTTGCTTGGCAAGAGACATGTATTCAGCAATAGATCTTTGTTTGTAGTCAGAGCCTGCTCCCACATTTCCAGTGGACGGTACATGATGACCTTCGCTATAGCAACTACTTCCCACCCTTGTTTTGCTTCTGCATTTTCAACCCTCGAGCTGCCCGCCTCGATGGTATCTCCATAGTTCTGATTGGCAGTGTTACACTTCTGCTGCTATAGTTAGTGTTGCACTGCCAGCCAATGTGGACATGGCGGTTAATAAAGTCACCAGTGCCATAGTTTCAGCTGCTGAGGCAACTGTTCCCACCACTTCTGGTCCTCCTCGGTGTACATCTGTGCACTGGTGGACGCCAGAAATCGCTGAGGCCATCTGGGATCGTCAATGGGTGCTCCAGCGCCACTGCCCGCCATCCCACTATGGAAAACGTGATTGCTTTTAAACAGTTCCGGGCCTGAGCTTGTCAGCTCATCCGGCAAAGTAAGAGGGACGGTTGGAAGAAGTATAGCGCCAACATTGGCTTTTGCGCATCCTCATCTCAGGTATGGTCTGTTTCAGTGCCTTCTTGGGCACCACCCACCAGCAGCAATTCCCAGCCTACACATTCAGTGTACTGCCTGTACAGACCCCACTGCTATCGCTGAGCACATGGTGGACCCTTGTAACTCTGCAACTACAGCTTACAGTGCAGCCTTCTGTGCACTGAAAGAGCGGGTCGAATGGCGACAGCTTTAGATACTTCCCTGGGACCAGACTGGATCCACAGCCAGTTCATCCACCACCTTTCAGCAGAGTCCCAACACCAGCTTCTCACCCTATTCAAGCTTCTATGGGCAGCGGAGTCTTTCCTGTCACAATGGCATGAAAGCATCATTATCCCAGTGATCACACCTGGTGCTGATCCACAGGTGGCTGATAGTTACTGCCCGATAAGCCTCACCAGTGTTCTCTGCAAGCTCTTCGAACGTATCTAGTTGGCGGCTCACGTGGATACAACAGGTGGGTTTCTGCCAAGGACGCTCCACTGTTAACCTAGTGGCTCTGGAGTCTGCCATCTGTACGGCGTTTACAAGGCGTGATCACCACCTTGTTGCCATCTTCTTTGACCTCTGGAAGGTATATGACACCACCTGGCGCCACCGTGTTCTGGCTACACTGCACGGTTGGGGCTTGTGGGGTTCGCTTCCTGCTTTTTATTCAGAACTTCCTTTCACTTTGCTCTTTCTGGGTTCGTGTTGGTACCTCCTTTAGCTCACCCCACATACAGGAGAATAGAGTCCCACATGGCTCTGTCCTTAGTGCTCCTCTCTTTTTGATTGCTATCGACGGCCTTGCTGCGACAGTGGGGGGTCATCCGTATCTTCCTCACTCTATGCCGATAACTTCTGCCTATATTTCAGTTCCACTGAAAGGCGTCATCAGTGAGCCATCATAAAAGTGCAGTCCTGGGTTATGGCCCATGGGTTCCATTTCTCTGCCTCCGAAACCTGGTTCATGCACTTACATCGGCTTCGGGCAGTGCACCCGGACCCTGAGCTATGTTTGGGCAATGATTTGCATTGTGTTTAACACACACACACTACTTCTTAGGCATGCAGTTACATGCCTCGGCTGCGGTGGAGTAGCAGAGTTGTCTAAAGCGCCTTGCTGCGGAGTGTGCGGTTGCTTGCCATGGAGGTTAGTCCTCCCTGAGGGGTGTGTGTGTGTGTGTGTGTGTGTGTGTGTGTGTGTGTGTGTGTGTGTTCATCCTTAGGTTAGTTTACCTAGGTTTAGGTAATTTGTAAGCTACGGACTGATGACCACGCAGTTTGGTCCGATAGATTTAGACATTTGAACATTTTCAATGCCTGGCTCATGTGGGGTCCCGCATCTTCAGCAGCTACAAGAGTGGTGTCGACACAACTTGAACATTCTTCGCTGCACATACCATACCATCTGAGGAGCCGCCCGTCCATCTCTCCTGCAACTGTATAAGGCTCTTACCTAATCCCATATGGATTATGACAGCCTGGTTAGATTCTGTGGCCCCTTCTGCACTGCATGTCTTGGACCCAATTCATTATAGTGGCATCTGTTTAGTGACGGGGGGGGGGGGGGGGGCTTTCCCAAGTGTCCCGTGACATGTCTTTTAAGTTTTATGTGATTAGTGCTATAATCTACACATTGTTGTAAAGTTGTCGTAAACGTAATGGTTCATACAAATCAAAAGCAATATATAATTATCTTAAAACTTCCTTAGTTGTTGACTGCTTTGTATTTCTGTTACAGAAACATGGTTGAAGCCCTTCTGCCTCCAAAGTGGTTTGGGTGTTTCACAAGACAAAATCATGTCCATGAAGCACGCATTCTTCCCAGAGGATAAGGAATCTGGTATAAAATTAAGCAATATTATAATTGGCATTTAAATTTGTTGAAAGTAACTTCCATGTCATATTTTCACAGGTTAAATAAGGATAAAATTAAAAGTGCATTGCCACTATTTAAACAATTTTAGTTTCTGGACCTGTTTCTCTATTTAAGCTTAAAATGTAAATGATTTTAAGCATAATTTAATTTGTACTACTTGAAAGAAAATAAGAGGGGAAATGGGACAAATGTTTTCAATAAAAACATTACAGTTAACATCGTAGAGTTAGACGAATTTTATCACTTGTGATGGAGTAGCCAGAGAAGACTTTATTGGATTTAATAGTCTCAGCAGAGATATAAGAAGTGGCAGTGCCCTTGGACATAGGCCACAAAATTATTCTCACCGTTTTATTCTTTCCTGTATATGTTGCTATTATTGAGCTGATTCTCTGGGTTCTTCGTGATATCATGACAGAGCTGCCATGTATGTATCTGAGCTCATCTCCTCCTTAGCACACACTGCAATTTGTTCAAAAGTTCTGTGAACCTTTTCTTTCCATTTATAAGAACAGGTGTTCATAACACAATACTTAAGATATGTTGCCATGGAATGGATAGTGTTGAATTTCCATCTTACTTGACTGAATTCTTGGTCTTCATATCTAAAGTTCGGGGGGGGGGGGGGGGAGGGGGCGGGAGATGATGATTGTGCTTTCTTTCTCTCTTTCACCATGGATAAGCTTGCTTGGCAGCTTTAAAGATAGTCTATAAACAGGGACCTAAAATTGGAACATTTAGATTTTGTAAAATTCTCATTTATTTTTGGCGAGCATCTCTTCTATTTTTGGCAAAATTCACATGTATTTTGTTTATTTATATCAGTGATTAGAAAGAAATAACATAGGTTGACAGGCTACTTGCACTAAGACAAACATTACACACATTTTGCCACACCTGCAACTGCCACAGAGTTGGAGAATCTGGCACACAGGTAAGTTGTGTTTGTGCACTTCTAATTTGCAAACAAGCTCTTCCGTGCGTACCTTCCCAAAATGCTTTTTGTCAGGTTATTTATATTGCTACTAAATAAAAATTGGGTAGTTTTGATAACGATACACGGAAGCTTTTGCTATTTCAATATATCTGATGGAATAGCTGCATTTGGTATGATTTGCCAAAGAAATTGATTGTATTACATAATGGCCCATTTTCTTGCAAAAATTGTGTATATGGCATTTATTGCAAAACGAGAATTCTTCAGGTCCCTAATTACAAAAGTTTGATATTCCAATAGTGTCATACAATAGACAAAAGTCTGTGTTGTCAGAATTAGGCTTCACCTTGGTGTCTTGGTCTAAGTAAATGCCATGTAAACCTAACGTGAAGAGTTGTAACAGCAAAATATTGTTCTGTATCGAGCGCAAAATAAAATTTTAACCAACATCTGAATAAAATGTTAGTATATGTATTTTGTGTGAAACATCTCGCCCCATACCCTAACGTTTTGAGCAGTGTAGAACCCAGTACATTTTCCTCAATGGTGATTGTTCATCAGACTATGGTATTGTCAAGTGTGTCCCTGGGAAGTGTGATAGAATAGTTAGTGTTTTCTATTTGTATAAATGCTGTAATGTTAAAATACTGCATTAGTAGTGTACTGCTTGACAGTCATTTCAAAACACTGTCAAAGAAATTCATAGTGCCAGAATTTGAAGTGGACTGTGGAAAGATTCTACTGCTGTAATTTTAAATTTCTCATAAAGACCACAAATATGAGAGAGATAAAGGTCCATACAGATGCATAGAAGCATTAGTTTCCCCTCATTCTACATAAGAGTGAAACAGGATAGTAGTAATAGGTACCTCTGCCACACGTCTTTGGTTGGATTGCTGAGTTGGTAAGTAGAGGTAGATGTTGAAAGGAAAATCAGTAAACTTCATGGTAAATTGTCTGCAATATACATCAAATGAAGGAATGAGAGTCTTAAGATGGGGAAGTTAAGACATTGTCATGATGGCATGATCAGTAAAATGATCAAAGTTTTGAAAAAGCTATGTGCAGAGGATTCCTCACAGTGATATACGGCAATTTAAACTAAATGTAAACTTGTTACCATTATCTAAGGCATTCCTTTAGTTAACTTCCATTCTTTTTCTTCTTTGGTTGGTTTAATACTCTTCTAAAGCGCACACATGCTCTGACATTTGAGTTCATAAACAATCCAGTCCATTCACAACAATCACCTACATGATAACTCAAATTGTCTGTACTGCATTCCATCTCCAAATTTGCTCTCCTCCCCCACGTATTTTCCATTTCGAAATTTCCTATCACCCAGGTATTTAACATTAACATTTCTATTACATCCCACTTTCTAGATTCCACCCAAAAATCCTGATTGTCATTCTTCCTGCATGATGTTCTATGCAGATTTCCCACATTTATGAATGTAATTGACAAATTCTGGAGTCTTTACACATTTGTAAGAGTTTTCCACCCATTCCCAATGTGTTTTTCCACTTTCTCATGGGATTCTCATGCATTCTTATATGTTGTTACACACATTTTTGATTTTCAGTCTTTCCATTTTATTGGTTACCTCTACACTCATATAGAGGCTTATTTTTGAGCTTGTATTTTGAATGTGATTTAGTTTGAATTTTATGTTTTTCATACCACACCATGTATCCTTTCCCCTTCTGTCTGCACCAATACAGAAAAGTTGCTCTGTCCTTAGCCAAAACAAAGTCCCACATCCTATGCTCATGGTATCCCCAAAATGGCCAAACCATTAAATTACCCACTTCTAGCTGTAATCCTTCCTTCCACAATGATCTCCACCTGTTCAGATTTGGTCAGTCGATAGCACTCACCAACCTAATCATACAAAACCGTAAAACAAAGACCAAAAATACTTGCAGTACCTCACCTCCATCCAAAAAATGTTTTTGCTCTGCAACCGCAAATAGCTGCATCCTATCTCCCAGGCTGATACCCTTGCCCTCAAAGTATTAGAACAGTATCCACACCACCACCACCTACTCCTGCCTTGGGTTACCTTCATCCAACCCCTCAACAAGACACTCCAAACATACCCCACAGCCCATCATAGCTAACAAACCTTGCCTAGCAGACCTTTTACATTCACCACACCCTTGGAAACTCCAACACAACCACACAAAATCTGAAACATAAACAGACCAGACACAGTTGTGAACCTCTCCTCCAAAAGCCTCACTTCCACAGAAGTGTCAGTTCTTTCCAAAGGTCTTACCTTTTGCCCCCACTCACAAATTCCTCCATGTCGGACTTAAGTATCTGCTCTCCTATTCCCAATTATTAAAATGGATACAACCATTTTACTACCAATCCCACTGTCCAGACCCATGCCAATGCCAAAATTGAACCCTGCCTGACCCAGTTAATTCCTCCATTCAGTTAAGATCCATCCATACTGCCCCAAATCAGCACCATCGAACTTTAGAGAATTTTCTAATCTCTAACTTGGCCTCACCATCTTTCCCCAAATCCCTCAAAATGGATACCAACCTCAAACCCTCAGAACTAAATGCTATCCACTACTTAAAAACTGATCCCGACCATATGATACTACATGCTGACAAAGGTGCCCCACCACTCTGGTTTCAGACCTGGACTGTCACAGATGGTCTCCACCAACTATCTGATTCTTCCACCTACATATCCTGCCACAATGATCCCATTCCAAAAACCCAACAGGATCTCCAGTTCCTCCTCACATCATTAGGACCATCCCAGGACCTCTTCTCTCTCTCTCTCTCTCTCTCTCTCTCTCTCTCTCTCTCTCTCTCTCTCTCTCTCTCTCTCTCTCTCTCTCTCTCCCCCCCCCCCCCCCCCCCCGTTACGCCCTGTACCCCCAAATGTGCGCACGCATGCGCACTTGTCTGATGAAGGCATTAACGGCCGAAAGCTATGAAGTTGTTTTTGTATTACTTGAACCTTCTGCAACTCATTGGAATTCTGTGGTGAGTAAGCAAACCTATCCTCCTTGAAAATATTGTCCAATTCTTCCTGGAATTTCCATTGTTTGATAAATGCTTATGTGCATTCCAACTATTTTTGACAGACTACTACTTGAGAACGAATGTTTGGCACTGGTTTGATGGAATTACCATGTGAAAATGGCTTTAAAGGAAAAAATGAGGGTTGGAACATGCTGGCAACTCTGCTGTGGAGACACTAAGACAGTAGAATCTATTATTGTCATTGATAGCACATGTTGTTGACATACCTGCCTTACCTCAAAGCAGATGGACTTGTCCATCCTACCTCACTGGTGTGCGCACAATCAAGGGAAACGCAGTTACTTGTGAGCGAGCAGAGAAATGTAACAGTGTCACCTGTTTTTGAAACAGTTGGATCGATATTGAATGTGCCAGAGGTGATAAAGTAGTGTCATTATGGTCTTCAAGAGAAGTGCATGGAATTGGCATTGCTGTACAGAATAGTGGCATGTTGGGTAAAAACCTTTAGAGCTGTGTGCAGGTAGGAAGGCGGCTGAGCGAGGTGTTCTGCGCAGAGAGAGAGCGAGAACACTTGGCGCCGCCGCCAGATCGCCGCTTCCTGTCCTCTGCCCGCTGTCAGTTGTCCGCTGACAGCTGACGAGGCCGCTGCGGCGGCACCACCACCACCTGTTTAGGAGGTGGTGGCTGCGGCCGCGCGCCCCCGGCGGTTTTGTTATTCGCTCGACTTAATCATTTCAAATGGATACATTCCACACACAGCGAACAAAATTCTACTTCACACCTCAGCTGGACATTCTGATATCTTAATTCTGATATCGTCTATACAACATGAAAGTAATGCATTTTTCATTCTAATCGTTTCATTGGGACATAGATGTCAATGCTAACGGTTCAAGAAAAGCTAATTTTTGCTTGTCATAGAGAGCAACTGAAAATTTATACAAGAAGTCAATAAATCTTTTATTTATACTGCCATGGATATTTTGCTGCATAGATTGTGTATAGAAAGCAAATATCATATCCACGTAAATGAACGCTTTAATACCGGTACTGTACTGAGTGCAGTTGACTATGCCATTTGGTATGATCAGACGGCAACAAAACGGATACACAATTTAAATGATTTTGTTTTCGAAAGTGAATGTGCTCAAGCGAACATAACAGCAGCGAGAATAAATTTCAGTCACAACATCAATGTATAAAAATATTCTATCACAGTATAGCTGGACTAGTGTAGCAAGGATGTCAAGAAAATATCAGGGACTAAAAACATAATTCACATTTATCAATGTACAACAAAATTGAAATAAGCCTGATTGAGAATAAGGACATTATTCTTTGTGTTAGTAAAGAGTGACATTAACGTAACGTAACATATCTGGAAATAATGCTATCTGTCGATCATTACATTACACATCAATCTCATCAACAGACATAAAAATCTAGAGAGATCACTAAACAAAGTTATCCCGCAGCATCTGTCTGTCCCAGTCCCCTTCATACGGTTTTCAACAAAGGACGGTGGGATTCATATGGAAGGTCTGTGGCAGGGGGTGAGTGACGAACAAAACTCCCCGAAATAGAGCAATAAATACTCTTAGGAAAAGCTGTATACATTCTGTGACAGTAATTTTCCCGTATATGTGAAAACGCGTGTATTATGTCACAATATGACGTTTGCTTGGTTCCGTCATTTAATAACGAATCAACTGTCTGCCGAACGTGACGTCCTTATATTTTTAACCCGTGCTCAAAGGGAACCAGAGTATCTCAAGATGGATAACTCCAATAACGTAACGAGCATATTCATTTAGATATCCAATTATCACACATTTTAGCTGTGAAATGAACGATCGCGCGCACAGGAGCACAAACACACGCACACGCACGCGCACACGCGCACGCGCGCGCACACGCGCGCACACGCGCGCGCGCACAATATTGGCTGGCGATTACTGTTTGCCGCTACACAAATAAAACCTAAAATTTTATAATCAATGTTTAAGGAGACATTAATAGCTACCAACAATAAGGCAAAAGCTACACAAAGGTGACGGAGCGTTTAGTACTTACCACCCTTAGGTCAATAAATCGACGCCCTCATCTTCGCTGCCCGTGTCTGATGACTCTGACTCATTGAGGTTAACTATGAACGGTTCCATAATAGTCCCTACAAATTTCTTGATCATAGTCCTCAGCCTGTAATTTTTCTGCGTGCCTTACACAATCAGCCCACTCAGAAACTGTGATGCTCTCGTTCGCTGCGCGTGTAAGACTTTCAACATCAGCAATTCTGAAAGTATTGTTCTTTTCAGCGACATATGCTTTGCGCCCATATCATTTCCATCAGATTGTAATGGCAATGGTACGGTGGCAATCGGACCACCTGGTGCCCATGTTCTTTCGCTATCTGATCTATTTCATACGTGCGGTACACTGGCTTATTAGCGTTGACAAGCAACAGCAATTCTGCTCTTGTTTGCAAAGGATTGTGACTAATATTATTGCTCGATAACCAAGCTATAATGTCAGATTTCCTGGTGTGTGTTGTAGGTACTTTGTTCAGTTGTACTGAGTGAACACTGGCATTGTCCATCACAATTACTGAATTTGGGTGTAGGTATGGCAATAGCTGAGTGGTAAACCATTTCTTGAATACACTGTATGTCATTTCGCAGTGATAGTCCTCTGGTATTTTCGACTTCGAAGCCTTAAATATCAATTCACTCTGAGGAACAAACCCAGTGTCCGCTGACCCTGCATGTACAATAATAAGGCGACTGCCTTTACCTATTGGCACTTTAAGACCACAGAGTCCATCGCTCATTTTCCAACACATTGATCTTGCGTAGTTCTGGTTCATGTAACTATCGTCGATGTAATAAACAAAAGATGTCCCACTATCCCGAATCTCCTGCATTTTTCTTAAAAATATTATTCTGGCAGCCACAATGTCACTTCTTTGCATAAGGAATTTTCTACCATCGTTCATCTTACGGTATTGAAACCCCCATGTCCTTTAATATTCTCAACATTGTCCATCGACTGCCCTTAAAGTCCAACTTTTCTTTCATCTGCGAAACTAACTTACCTGCAGTCGGATATTCGCCCCTCGAATACATTTCAAATATTGTCCGACGCAAAACATTCTTCGAAAAATCGTCCATATCGCCTACTTCTTTCCTAAGATTGCGTCGCTTCCCTGGCGATTTAAAGGATGCTGAGCCGCCCTCTTTGATGGACGAGTTGGCTTCGCTGGCGATGCGCTGCACAGTCCTCAGCCCCACGCCGCACGCCTCGGCCGCCCTCGCCTGGCAGCTGGCAACGTTGGGGTGAGCACCACGTGGCGGCGAGTCGTCTGCTTTCGCCTCCTTTCTGAAGTAGTTAAATACTCGAAACACAATAGATCTCGCTTGCTTGTGTAACACTTGGCGCTTTTCTGATCCGTCAGCCATAACGAACACTTTGCAAACTAAATAACCTTCGACACACGTCCACTGGAGAAAAAATCATGACTACACGTTGAAAGCACTCTCGGCACGGCGCGAGACAGCGAAATGACGCTATTGGCTGGGACGTCACGTGCTATACCGACTCTTGCTACTGCGCATAGCCCCACCACCCACCTTCCTAGCTGCACACAGCTCTAACAAAGGTCGGCAAACTTTGGCACATGAGTCGGATAGGTCATCCTAGCGTCTGTGAAGTAGTAGTGCATACTTTTGCTGCAGCAGTGGACAGTAATGGACACAGACAATTCGTGAGCTTGTCCACGAAACCGGATTAGCACACAAGACACTGCTTCGCATCCTGAAGGAACACCTGGGCATGTGTCCTGTTAGTGTAATTTTATTGGTTTCACATTAATTTCTTTGTTTTGCACATTTGTGATACTTTAGCTCATCATATTGGCTAAGAGTACGTATGTAATTGCCACCAGTTGAGGTCCATGACCATGAAAACTTGGTCCTCTATTGGGTCTTATGGAACGTACTGTATAAAATAAAAAAAATTGCGTTTAAATGAAAATTTGAAATGGTTGCGTAGACAGTGTTGCAGAAATTATGCTGCAAAGTTTGTACACGTCCTCCATACAACCCCCTAGGATTTCTTATCTTACTTAATTATTCTTGGAGCTCATTAAGAAGCCCATTTGTGGTCAGTTACTTCAGATGGAGAGGTGCACACCTGGTTACTATCATGGTTCCGTAGGCATCTGCGAGCATTTGTCAGTGAATCCATGGACAATATTGTCTCACTGTAGAATAAATCTGTGAAGTTACTACAGTTTTATGGAACACTTTAAAGAAAATACAGGGAACTGCCATCACTGTCTGTAATCACCCAGAATATTGGTGGCTTGAAATTTCTCTCGGTAGGAGGAAGAGAAATTTTTTTTTTTAAAAAGGGGAGAACTGTTCTAAATTCTGTTCTTCCATCTGATACTGCTGATTTTGGCATCTTCAATTCAGCGTGAATCGGTTGAATTAGCTTATTGACTTGAAATAAATGGGGCTTGTTGAACTGAAATTATACACATACATTGACAGCTTTATTTTGTCTCTAGAAGTAGATAGTCTTCATAGAAAAGCTCATTACTTTCACTTGAGCATGTCTTGGCTTCTTACATCCTATAAATGTTTCAATTCCTCTAAAACATTGTGTAAAAACTGCAATATTAATCTATGACAGTTCATTTTGAAGGGTGTGTGTGGGGTGTATATTTAAAATTTCTGAAAGTGCAGAATGTGACACTTCAAACTACTTTTTATTTTAAAATTAATAAAAATTTAACTATTGTTTTATTAGGTGGTGGTGGTGATGTTGATACTGTTGATACTGATGATGAGGATGATGACGACGATGATGATGATGATGATGATGATGACTATGATGATGATGAGTATGCATCTGAAGAAGGTCCTTTTATGAAGACTGTAGGAACACCACTGAGTATTAAGAGTCCATTAAGAGGACATGACGGTGTTTCCAGCCCAAAACCACTACACGTTTTTCCCAGATTGAAGCTTCATCTAGAACATGAATATTCTGCAAAGAAAATGCGAACAAGCAAAGAAAGTAGGTAGTTCATGATACAACATTTCTAGAACTGTACAGTTTCTCTGTTTATTTATATTGTGTGATAGTGTTAGTAATATAACCACATGTATGTGTGTCAAATTTTGTGGAAGTAACCCATTCCTAATGTCTATTTTCAGAAACACCACTGCCTCAGTTCGAAGACACTCCTCGTCCAAAAGGAACTCTGAAGCAAAGGCCACCTCTACAAAGTGTCACTGGTCTTATAAGAACAGCGACAATCATTCCCCAAATGAAAGTTCAGGGAAGGAATATATTTGAAACTAGTACTTACAAGTACCCAAACAATATTATTCCCCTTTGCAAAACCTCGACTAACAAAGTCAAATCACGAAGTCTAAGAGATTCAGATCTTTACAAAGGTCATGGATTTCGTGTTGGTTGGGGTGCAGGTGGTGTGTTACTAATTTTAACTACTCAAAAGACTGCATCTACTGTAGCTCTGGAAGCAGAAGCACATGACTTGGATAAATATTTGGAAGGCAGGTCTGATGATGACAACTCTAAACAGATAGTTCAGAGAATATTGTTGAGAGGTGGAAGAGGTTTGGCAAGAGAAGCAAGTCGTGCTTCCTATGAAAATGAGTTACGGGTGAGTGTACAAAACCATCTGGTCAACTATTTACCTTACACAGAAATTGTAAGGCTCTCATCTTGTTTTAATGTTTCTTAAGCAAATAATTTCAAATAAGGATTCTTAATGTTCTATAATTTACCATTCACGAATGCTGACTGTAAGTTGTAGTTAAATTCAAAATGACTTGTTGAAACTGCATTTAGCAGATTGAAAGGTGCTTCCTGGTGTATAAAGGGGTTGTAGTTACCAATACAGAAATAAAAATATGACGAGCAGTTTCCAACTCCCCTCCTCACCACCTGGGCATATGCATGCCCTGCCCTTCCCTCCCCTCCCCCCCCCCCCCCACACACACACACAAATTATCATATAACAACCCATTATTAAGATAAGTAATTATTTATTAGTGCTGTAACTTTTTTTTGTAGGAATATTTTGGAAATCACTTAAAAGTGAAGCTGAAAGAAAGTGAATTCTATGAAGAGGACAATATACCAGGCATAAAACCTATTCCAGGAAGTGAAACTGTCACTGCACACGATAGCTTGAGATTGCAAGACGATTGTCAAGAAAGAGAATATCACTACAATGTGTGGCGCCTGTGTGAAGCACTTTGGGGTGAACTACCAGAATATGGTTAGTATTCGGCACAGTATTCAGAAACAGTTTCTTCCTGCTTCACCCTGCCCCATACATATTGCCATTTACTATGACTGCATTAATGTACTTCTTTTTATTAGGCCCTAGTGCCATGTATTGGCACAAAACCTTTTACCAGTACTGTGAACATCTTTTACTACCTGATCTAAGATGTTTCCCATCATTTTGCTACAATAGTGGCTAGGATTGACTGTTGGTATGTTTTTTATTGCAATTTGAAGCATAGTGTGCCTGTGATCAGAATATTACTGGCATGAAGCACCAGCTGAAGGTTTCTACTTTCTTGTATTGGTCATTTCTGCTGTTTAGAGGTGATTTGTGTCACCGTCTGGTAAACACTTTCAGTGTAGTATCAATTTTTATACAGTGTAATCCTGCTTTCATTCCCAAAATTAACACCTCCCTACTATTATAATTTTTTTTCCTCTCGCTTCTAATTTTCTGTGTTGATATTAATTAGCCTCCACTTTTATGTTAACATGATTGTAAACTTATTGCCATTCAGTTAACTAATCATTGGAGTAGAAGGAAAATAGTATTTGACACAAGACAGCACATGGTGCTACAGTGTTGCCTCATAGGCAGCCAGTTATAATTGGCTATAGGCGACACTCAACATGTCGGGTCACTTAATAAAGGCTGCCAATATATTTTGTAACACAGTGTTGGAAGAGGCCCACCAGGAGTTAATGGTGGCAATGTGAAAATCTGTCAACAGCTAATTTCAAGTGACCATCACTGAACCACAGCAGATGATGCTTTTGTAGTCACCAATTTAATCAAACGTTTGACCTAACCACATGGGATGTACTATGTATATGACGAAAGACAGCCAGCTATCTCCAGGAGCCACCCTTCCCCCCCCCCCCCCCCCCACAGCCCGGGGCTCCACAGCTCTTTTGTGGGTATGTGGGTGGTGCGTACGTGCCCCCGGGCCATTGATATCTTTCTTCCAACATTCCTGGGCTGCATTAGCGCCCCCAGTTCCTCTCCTCCTCCCCATTCTAATTCTCCCCCCCCCCCCCCCCCCCTCTCGGTGGTTTCCTTTAAAATGACACGGCTATTCCTATGGTTCCGATGATGGTTGTAGCAATTTTGATCTTCGTCATTTTCCTCTGTTTCAGGCACAGTTTGGTCCCCCTCGTGGTTATGAACTCTACAAAAATTTGCAGTTACAGTGTGAGCCATTTGGGGAAGAACTCCCCGACATAGCCCATATGGCGTGGATCCCAATCCTTTCCTTTCCCATTTCCTTCCTTGCCATAGCCTCCCCCCTCCCCCACTAGGTCCCCAGCACGTGTAGCCAGTCTGTGGGGAGGGGGGGGGTGGCTGGGTGGTTGTCATGTACCCTTATGGCTGAGCCCCCTGACAACACAGGGATCACACTGCTGGTACCTGGGCTGCAACCTCCCCTCACAGGTCAAGGAGTAGATACCCGTCCTTGTGGGGTATCAGGGCTCCCGGCAATTGCCATCGTGTTAGGTGGCCTTTGCTGTGGCTGTGTCCTCATAGCCAGATATCTCCACTGAACTTCTCTGATCCGCTGTTTATGGATGTCGTTCCTCCCTCGTCGGTGACGGACGTTGACTGAGCTTTGTGACATGCGCCAGTCCGTGCGCCTTCATATGGCTCCTCCATCTGTTCTCATCCAGTAGAATTGCATACCTGCCAACTCTCCCAATTTACAAAGGAGTCTCCTGATTCTTCACTTTCTCTCCTGCCTCCTGATTTTGCCATTTCTCCAGATTTTTAGCTGTTATCCTGAAGCCAATTGTCAAGTCCTTTCTTAATTTCAGTTTAATATAAATACGTAACAAAATTCATAGAAATCAGAAGTTGCACGTGACTTCTATGATTATTTCTGCACGTGTTTGCAAATACATGTGTAGTGTTTCGATGTTGTACTCTTTCTGAATGTGATGTTTTGTCATTGTACGTAAGTGAAATAACTTAAAGGCTTTTAAATCTATAGCAACCTTTTGAGAGGATAGTTAGGAGCATCAGTTCCATATGTGAAATGCAGAAAGGCAACTTTCTTGTAAACTGATATTTTACGTGATTATGGGATTTCAATTCGGAGGTGTGTGTTCCAGTATGACAAAAAATGACCACTTTCATAAACAGTTTTTGGAACATTATTTGGATTTTGTACTCTGTCACTGTGATATTCCACATCACAGGTGGAAAAAGCGATGTACCAGAATACGCGCAGAGAAAATGAAAAGTGTGTGAGTAACAATAAAAAACTGAAATTGCTGACAAAAGTGATCACATGATACATGAAGAGTGCTTACTTACATTGTTTATTTTAGAGTACAGTTTACCAATTAAATGCAATGATCATGTGGGTCACTTGTTCCATAAAATGTTCTCAGGTGGCAGTAGAGCACAAAAATACAGCTGTGAACTTTTTTGTTTTAATAAAAATCAATCACTTTATCTGAACTGGCTACAAATCAGGATGTAATCAACTTTTGGGCTAATGCAAGTGTTTGTTGTAGCCACTATGTAGTGTTGTGAGATGATAGGAAAAGGCTGAAATCAGTTATCTTAACTGTTTGTAGTAAAGTGTGTAGCAATTTTTTGATAGAATGTATCTCCTGATTTTTTTGAAGAATCTCCAGATTTTTTTTAACTGGATCTCCTGATTTTTACATTTTGAAGGTTGGCAGGTATGGAATTGTAACGGCTACTGTTATCTCCTGGAGTTGAAACATTTTTATTGCCTCTTACTCAGCAGCTTGTGTTGTTTTGCAGGAATTGCACTTCACTGATGGCCATTCACCAACACTCCGTGGGTTACGTGCTTTGTCGGAACTGTGTTCGCCCCCCCCCCCCCCCCCCTACAAGCATCTGGAGTAGTCTGCACCCTAGTTCGTATGGACATTGTTAGTTCATGGATCCCTCTGCATACCACACTAGAAGTGGTTGCTATTAGGGTCCACTTACACACTCATTCACAATTTGTAATCTGTATCTCCCCCCGACAGGTCACTTACGTCTGCTGCCCTCACAGCACTCCTTCAGCAGCTCCCTCCTCCCTTCTTCATTCTTGGGGACTTCAATGCCCATCATCTTTCATAGGGCAGTGCTTATACAACTAGTCAGAGCCACCTCGTCGACCAATACAATTTCGATCACAACCTGTGCCGCCTCATAGATGGCTTCCCAACACATTTCAGTGCCGCTCGTGGCACCTTTTCCTCCATAAACCTGTCACTCACTTCTCCCCCACTTTTCCCTTTCTTTCGCTGGTCACTGCATGACAACTTTTGCGACAGTGATCACTTTCCGTTGATCCTTTCACTCCCTTCAAATTGGACAAGGGTTTTCCGTTGTGCTGATTGGCCTTTCTGTACATCACAGGTGGTTTCACACCATCTCCTTCTGACTGTATAGATGAGATCAGTGATGTCTAATGTGATTACTTGAGCTGCTAGCATTGCTGTCCTCCATTTGACTGGTCCTCGTCGCCGCCCAGTTCCGTGGTGGAACATAACCATTGCTTTGGCGATTAGTGAGCGCCGTTGAGCCTTGCAACATCTTAAGCGCTACCCGTTCCGTGCTGCCCTTGTCAACTTCATTCCCAAGGCTCGTTACATAATCAAACAGAGCAAGCGGTATGCTGGGACCGTTTTCTTTCCTCCTTGGGATCTTCTGTACCCTTGTCACGGGTCTGGGCTATGCTACACTCCATCAAAGGTTGCCAGCCGTCTTCAATCCCCGGCCTTACCTTACCAGATGGGTTCTGTAATGATCCATTGGTTATCGCAGAGCACCTTGCAGCTCATTTTGCGAAGGCATCTGAGACAGCTTCCTACCTGGTGCGTTTTCGTCTCGAGAAACAGGCTGAAGCCTCAAATTCGTTTCACCACTCACTGGGAGGAACCTTATAAGAAACCCTTCATGGAATGGGAACTACATCTGGCCCTTTCTTCTTCTTCTTCTTCTTCTTCTTCTTCTTCTTGCGATTCTGCACCTGGGCCTGATTCCACACATAATAAACTTCTCAAACATCTCAGCCCCCCACAACGGCAGTATCTACTCAAGGTATTTAACCGCATTTGGCTCAAATGGGTTTTCCCCTCACAGTGGAGGGACAGTATTGTGGTTCCTGTTATTAAGCGTGGTAAGGATCCGTCATCCCTGGACAGTCACTGGCCAAATAGCCCGACAAATGTGCCATGTAAATTGCTCAAACAGATGGTTGCCCGCAGTCTATGCTGGGTACTAGTCATGTGGACTTAGTCACCTTATCAGTGTGGGTTCCAGGAGGGCAGTTCTACTATCGACCATCTACTGCACCTGGAAACAGCAATCAGAAAGGCCTTTTCAAAAGTCATTTTGTTGCCATTTTCTTTGATTTACGTAAGGCATATGACACCACTTAACATTCACATTTTATGTACTCTCCATGACTGGGGCCAACGAGGCTCCCTACTGATTTTTATCAGTCAGTTTTTATCCTGCTGCATGTTCCGTGTGAGATTTGGCTCTTCCTTCAGCTCCCCACAGATCCACAGGGTTCTATGTTAATCGCCATTAATGGCTTGGTGAGCCCTGTCGGGTCACTTGTCAACCCCTGCTTTGTACGTAGAAGACTTTAGCATATGGTACAGCTCCCACTCGGAAGCCTCAGCTGAACGCCAGCTCAAAGATGCCATTTGGCAGGCTACCACATGGGCTCTCACATGATTTTCAGTTTTCCCCTTCTAAAACACGAGTAACGCATTTCTGTTGTCGTACTACTGTCCACCCTGACTCAGAACTCGATTGGGTACTCAACGCCTAGAAGTTGTTGCACAGCACCGTTTCTTGGGTCTCCTTTTTGATAAAATGACTTGGCTGCGCCATATTCGGCAGCTGAAGATATGCTGCAGGACAATAAGTTTCTGCATGCATTTCCTAGCTCACTCCTCCTGGGATGCAGATCGAACAACACTAATTCATATCGACTGGGCTCTGATTCAGTCCAGATTAGATTATGGGTGCCAGGTTTATGGCTCGGCAGCTCCATCTGCCCTGAAACTGTTGGACCCCATTCACCATTGTGGCATCTGCTTGGCTACGGGCGCCTTCTGGACCAGCCCTGTAGACATTCTCCTTCCTGAAGCAGGAATCCACCCCCCTCCCCTCTCTTCAGTCTAGGAGCCATCAGCTTTTGGTGTCCTATGCCATTGCCATTCGTAAATTCCCTGGTCATCCCACATATCACATTCTCTTTGAGGTGGACTGTCTTACAACTCCTGATACTCGCCCTTGGGTGGGTTTAACTGTTGGAGTGCGGCTCGCTTCCCTTTGTAGGGACTCCCTTCCCTTGACTGTATGCGTTGGGCTATACCACGCACCCCTCCTTGGTTGGTGCCTCAGACGCAAATCCAATGATCTCAACCAGGCCCCGAAAGCTTCGGTTTCCCCCATACTCCTGCAGCATTTGTTGCACACTGTCCTTAAAGAATTTCATAGTGCCACGATTTCCTACATTGATGGCTCTAAATATGCTGATCATACGGGATATGCATTTGTCTCCCATTGGTGTGGAATGCCATTCTCTGCAAGAATCGTGCAGTGTGTTTATGGCAAAACTAATGGCTATTAGTAGGGCACTTCATTTTATCAAACAGGTAGCCATGGACTGTGTTTTAATCTGTTCTGATGCAATGAGCAGCTACCAATGCTACTCTTCACATCCTTTGGTCATTGATATCCACGATCTCCTCGCTGATCTTCGTCACACCACTTGCTCCATTGCTTTTCTCTGGGTCCCCAGTCATGTGGGTATCCTAGGTAATGAACAGGCTGACTAGTTGACTAGAGTGGCCGTAACTCCCTGCCCCCCTTCCCCTGGGTTATCCCAGGTGCAGATGAGATCGCGACTCGTACAAGACTAGAACACCAACTGGCAGGCTACTGCTCCGTCTAATACTTCACGCCCCATAAAGTCGACCACTGCAGCTTGGAGCTCTTCCTTACATCCTTCTTGAAGGGAATTCCCTGTCTTTTGCCGTCTCTGCATTGGTCACTCCAGGCTGACCCATGGTTTTCTTATGCGTAATGAACCTCCACCACATATTGGTTATGGGGGCCGTACAATCCGTGGCTCATATCTTAGTGGAATGTTCGCTCCTCTTGGCCAAATACGGAATTCCACACTCATTGCCCTTGGTTTTGGCAAATGATTTACGGATAGCTTATAGTTATCGGATTTATCCCTGAAAGCTGTTTTTACTGTCGGGTATAAGATTTTATTGCAGACGCTTGAACAGGATGAGTGGGTTTGTGGCCCTCCCTGTGAGCAGCAGGGTTTGGAGCTCTCTCCTCCCCTCTCCTTGAAGACTTCCATCACTCCTTTTAACTTGGTTTTAATTGAAGTTGTTTCCCTTCTTACCTTTTTAGGCTTCTCGTTTAAGAGCATACACTGTTCTCCTGGATCTGTCATTAATGGGGATTCTAGATTTGTCAGGACATTCCTTGCAGAATCCTGCTTTTTCTATTGGTTTTAGTCCTGTTCTACTTGATTGTAACCCCCTTTTAGTTTCTCTATTTTACTCTCGTCACGATCTTAGCTGACCACGCCCTGGCTTGCACTCCATAGGTCATGGGACTGATGACCCCCCCCCCCCAGGGGGAGTACGTGCGTGGCGAGCACGGGGGCCCCGAGCCGGAGCAGCCTTTCTTCTGCCCCAGGCTGCTTCACTTTCCCTCCCGGTTTATGCCTTCGCCCGGAGACCGGCATATTTCGTGATATACGGCGGTTCTTGTTGTCGTTTCTCTTCTTCCTTCGTTCCTTCCTTTCTTACCCTTTGTTTCTGTCTTTCTCTCCTTGTACTCTCCTAGCCTTCTTCTCCTCCTCATTAGTCTCCGCCTCGGCGTTTGAGACACTTCTTTCCTTCCTCTTCACTTTCTCTATCCTTCATCTTTCCTCCCTGTGCATGTCTGAAGGCCGACCCACGCATTATCGTGCGTAGCAGGTGACGGGGTAACGCGTAATTCCCCACCCCGGGTAGTCAAGTAGGGCACGTACGTACCCCCTGGTAAAGGCCAGGCCCAGGGAGGGGTGATTACCCGAGCTGGTACCTTCCGAACATGCCGATTGGTCCCTCCGTCAGTTCTCGGGAGGTGTGACCTGAGGTGTGAACAATCACCTAAGGCGGGTAAGCCCTCGGAGAGGGCCCCCACTAGGAAGGAGCGCGCCATCGGAAACACCGGTAATCACGGGAGACACTTCTGCGGTGACTTCCTTCTCTTCTTCTGTAACATAGACCCAGAAACGTAAGATTCGCCTCAGCCAAAGAAGACTCTGCCCCATCTACCGAGATTTCTTGTTGTCTCTCGCACCGATGGAAAAGATTTGACGTCTGTAAATCCTTTCATCATCCAGAAAGGTGTTGATGCAATTGCTGGCCCTGTTAAAACCTGTTCGCGTCAGCGCAATGGCACATTGTTGCTGGAAGTGGACACTGCCTTCCAAGCTCAGAAACTCATCAGGACTACACTGTTACACACGTTTCCAGTCCAGGTAGAAGCGCATCGCACACTCAACTCGTCACGTGGGGTAGTTTTTACGAGATCCCTTGACGGGTTGTCTGATGACGACATCCGGTCCTATATGTCCGATCAGGGTGTGACAGCCGTCCACAGGGTGATGAAAAAGGTAGATAACCAGCTGACACCGACTCGTACTGTGTTTTTGACATTCGACAGAGTTGACCTCCCGTCGAAGGTCAAAGCAGGGTACGAAGTTATCTCAGTCCGCCCTTATATTCCGAACCCAACGCGCTGCTACCAATGCCACAGGTACAACCATACCCGTAACTCTTGCCCACATGCAGCAAAATGTGTCACTTGTGGTAGGGACGCCCATGAGGGGGATTGCCCACCTCCGTCCCCTCACTGCCTTAACTGCAACGGTGACCATGCGGCTTCCTCTCGCGACTGCCCGGTATGCAAGGATGAGAAGGTCATCCAGCAAATTCGGGTTACGGAAAAGGTGTCGACATCTGCTGCTCGTAAGTTGTTGGCGAGTCGAAAGCCCGCTGTCCTCCCAGCGGGCACATACCGTAAGGTCCTTACCTCCACTCGACCTACTAAGGATTCAAGTACCCAGACGTGTGATTTTACCTTCGCTGACACAGTTGTGCGATCCGCCAGCCCGAAGATTGCCCGTTCCACGTCCCCGCTTCCTCCTGCTGCCTCTAAGGTACAGTCTTCATCAACCTCTGGTAAACCGCGGGCACCTAAACAAGATGCCCGGACTTTAAAAAAGGAACCCGTCCGTGAGGATTTTCTGCGTTCTCGGGCTTCCCAACCGTCAACTGCCTCTTCTCGCCGTCACTCTTCCAGAAGAGATGACAAGAAAAAGAGTTCCTCTCCTTCCCCGCCGAGGTGTGACCCATCTGTCACGCCGTCCAACAGTTGCTGGCCTCGGCCGTCTTCTGTTTCACCGGGACGCTCCGTCTGCCGGGCACCCGGCCTTTTACCGGCGGTGGAAACTGCCCCTCCTGATAAACTCCGGGAGGTGGCAGGCGCGTCGGTCGAACCTATGGACCACGACCCTTTGCCCCTAGACAGCGATAGCAGTGCTCCCTCAAAATCCGGTCCTCAGCGGCCGTCGAGGTGACCCCGCTCGCTACTTGGTTTTTATCCTTATTTCTTCTCTCATTTTTATCATGGCGCTCCTTCAATGGAACATTTTCGGCATTCGTTCTAATCGGGAGGAGTTAAAATTACTCCTTCGATTGCACTGCCTGCTTCTAGTCTGCCTCCAGGAAACTAAGTTGCGTCCACGTGATCGTGCAGACTTTCCACACTACACCTCTGTGCGGTTCGACCTGCCACCCGTGGAAGGTGTCCCAGCCCATGGAGGGGTTCTGATGCTCCTTAGAGACGTCTATTTCCATCCCATTTCATTGCATACTCACCTACAGGCAGTTGCCGTCCGCATCACTTTATCCACATTTACCTTCTCCCTCTGTAATACCTATTCGCCATAGTCATCTGCCCTTACTAGGGCAGATGTGCTACACCTTGTTGACCAGCTCCCTTCACCTTTCGTGTTGGTAGGCGACTTTAATGCCCACCACCCCCTATGGGGCTCCGGCACCTTGTCAGAGAGGCTCCCTTTTGGTGGACCTTCTCCAACACCTCGATCTTGTCTGCCTCAACACCGGTGCACCGACCTTCCTTTCTGACACAACACACACTTATTCCCATATAGACCTCGCAATATGCACTCCTCAGCTTGCCGGTCGGTTTGAGTGGTATGCACTTTCTGACACGTACTCAAGTGACCATTTCCCTTGTATCATCCGCTTCCTGCATCATTCCCCATCTCCTCGTCCAACCAGTTGGAACATTTCTAAAGCTGACTGGGGGCTTTATTCTTCCATGGCTGTTTTTCACGATCAGAATTTTCCCAACTGTGACACTATGGTCGACTACCTCACAGAGGTTATTCTCACCGCTGTTGAACGTTCCATACCTCGTACATCCTCTTCTCCACGTCATGTCCAGGTCCCTTGGTGGACTGCGGCCTGCTGCGACGCACTTAGAGCCCAGCGCCGTGCTTTACGCACCTTCCGCCGCCACACAACTTTGGAGAATTGCATCAATTATCAACGTATGAGAGCGCAATGTCGTCGTATCATAAACGACAGCAAGAAAGCTTGCTGGACTGCTTTTACTAATTCTTTTAACCGTTTTACTCCCTCCACAGTTGTTTGGGGTGGCCTACGCCGTTTATCCAGTATAAAGGTCCACTCCCCGATTCCTGGCCTGACCGTGGAGAACGCAGTCCTCGTGGACCCCGCTGCTGTTTCCAACGCATTGGGCCGTTTCTTTGCGGAGGTTTCGAGCTCTGCCCATTACCACCCTGCCTTTCTCCCTCGCAAACAGGTAGAGGAGGCACGGCCGCCTTCTTTCCACTCCTTTAATCGTGAAAATTATAACGTCGCCTTCACCATGCAGGAGCTAGACCGTGCTCTCGCCCTGTCCCGGTCCTCTGCTCCCGGGCCCGATTCCATTCATATTGAGATGCTGAAGAACCTCTCTCCTGCGGGCAAGTGCTTTCTTCTTAGTACCTACAATCGCATATGGACTGAAGGTCATGTTCCCACAAGTTGGCGTGAAGCCATTGTTGTCCCCATCCCCAAACCAGGGAAGGACAAACACCTTCCTTCCAGTTATCGCCCCATTTCTCTGACGAGCTGCGTCTGTAAGGTGATGGAATGCATGGTTAACGCTCGGTTGGTCTGGCTCCTCAAATCTCACCGCCTCCTGACTAATATCCAATGCGGTTTTCGTCGACACCGGTCTGCTGCTGATAACCTCGTTACGTTGTCGACCTTCATAATGAACAACTTTCTAAAGAAGCGTCAAACAGTAGCAGTGTTCTTCGACTTGGAGAAGGCATACGATACCTATTGGAGAGCGGGCATTCTCCGCACATTGCACACATGGGGCCTTCTGGGCCGCCTTCCTCTTTTCATTCAAGCGTTTTTGGCGGATCGCAAGTTCCGGGTACGGGTGGGCTCTGTTTTGTCAGATACCTTTTGCCAGGAGAATGGGGTACCACAGGGCTCCATCTTGAGTGTGGCGCTCTTTGCCATTGCAATCAATCCGATCGTAGATTGCCTTTCAGCCGACATCTCCGGATCTCTTTTTGTTGACGATTTCGCAATTTATTGCAGCGCCCAGCGGACGTGTCTCAACGCTGTCTTGACCGTCTATATTCCTGGAGCATCGCAAACGGCTTCCGATTCTCCACTGAGAAAACTGTGTGTATAAATTTCTGGAGATAAAAGGAATGTCTTCCACCTTCTCTACATCTCGGCCCTGTTGCTCTCCCTTTCGTGGAGACTACGAAATTCTTGGGACTCATGTTGGATCGTAAACTTTGCTGGTCCACACACGTGTCCTACCTGGCTGCCCATTGTGCCCGATCCCTTAATGTTCTTCGTGTCCTCAGTGGCACGTCATGGGGGGCGGATCGTACCGTCCTGCTTCACCTTTACCAGGCCATTGTTCAGTCGAAGCTCGACTACGGAAGCCTTGTATACTCTTCTGCACGGCCGTCGTTTCTCCGCCGTCTCAACTCTATCCACCATCTGGGTTTACGTCTTGCGACCGGTGCATTTTATACCAGTCCTGTTGAGTCTGTATGCCGAGGCTGCTGTATTACCCTTGACCACTCGACGTGACATACTCTTGTGTCGGTACGCATGCCGCCTGTGGTCGGTGCCCAACCATCCATCTTACAGATTATTTTTTGACGACTCACTCGATCGCCAATATCAGTTGTCCGCAATTGCCTTGCTTCCACCTGGAGTTCGGTTTCGTCGCCTACTACAGCAGCTCGATTTTACCCTTCCTTCCACCTTTCGGTTGAGCGAAAGCCCATTGCCACCGTGGCATCTGGTCAAGGTTCACACTCACCTTGAACTTAGTTCGCTCCCCAAGGAGAGCACTCCGGATTTGGTATACCGCTCAAGGCTTGTCGAACTCCGTTCGCGGTTCGATAATGCCATATATATTTACACTGATGGTTCCAAGAGCACTGCCGGTGTCGGATCTGCCTTCGTCGGCTGGGACAACCGGTTCCAATACAAGCTCCCTGACCGGTGCTCGAATTTCACGGCTGAGCTTTTTGCCCTCCACCAGGCCGTTTTGTACACCTGCCGCCACCGCCAACCTTTCTATGCCATATGTTCGTACTCCCTTAGTGCCCTGCAGAGTCTTAAGGACCCTTTCTCGAACCATCCTCTCGTGTATCGGATCCAACGCTCCCTCCAGTTGCTAGCAGATGACAGCTGTCACGTTTCTTTCCTGTGGGTCCCTGGCCATGTGCGTGTGCCTGGGAATGAGACCGCCGACATAGCAGCCAAGGCCGCAGCTATTTTGCCTCGCATGGCTACCTCTTGCGTCCCATCGGACGATGTTCAACGGGCTCTTCGCCGGAGTATCGTGTCGCAATGGCACAGTGCGTGGTTTTCAATGTACAACAACAAATTAAGAACTGTAAAACCGATCCTGACCGCTTGGAGGACCTCCTCACGCCCTTCTCGGCGAGAGGGGGGGGGTCATCCTGGCCCGGTTGCGGATCGGTCACTGCCGTTTCAGCCACCGTCACTTACTCTCCGCCGACCCTGCACCGCTGTGCTCCTGCGGTGAACTGCTGACAGTGCGACATGTTTTACTGACTTGTGTTAATTTTACTCATCTCCGTGTAGCCCTTCACTTTCCGTCTCCTCTGGAGGAAATTTTAGCTGATGACACACGAGCAGCTGCTAGAGTTTTGCGTTTTATCAACTTGGCCAACTTATCCAAGGATATTTAACCCTTTTATTGTCTTTCATCTTTCATTTCAGCCTCTTGTTGATGTTCTGACAGTTACCTTTTTTTTTTTGAGAGATCACAGCGAATCTATGTTCTTGGCTAAAGACACACTTAGATTCCATGAAGGGGGAGGAAAAAATCACATAGGATCTAAAATTAGAGTAAAAAAACTCTATACTATTGTGAATAAGAGGTACTTGAGTATTAGAACTTACAAAAAATTGAAATTAACAAATTAATAAAAGTAATAGTAGATACCGATAAAAAAAATTGAAATTATCAGACACTTTGATTTGAACCCTTGATCATTTGTATGGAAAGAAAGTGTTATGCTGTACTACGTAACCACACTGCTATTATTTTCTTTCTGGCAATGTATGTGCAATAACACTAAATTGTAGCCTTCAAAGAGTTAGGTTCATGTAAATCGTAAGCAGCTCATCTATGTAAGACATTTCGTATAAAATACTTCTGAATGTGATGTTGAATAACAGCTTGTATGAAAGCATCTCCAGTGCAAGATGTGGTAATGAGCAAGTAATTTTAACTGTGCTGCAATGAAAACACAGAAACCACCTGCACCACACTTGCGTCTTCATCTCTTGTATTATTTCACATTGTGGGATATTTGCCAGACATTGCTGACGGAGGATGTGGATAAGGTTCAGAGAAAGGTGACTCATTTTGCATTACAACAGTCTTGGTGGGGGGGGGGTGCATTATGGAAATGCTGCATGAATTGGTGTAGAAATTGTTAAAAGAAAGCAATTATTTATTGCAGTGAGATCTGGTTGTGAATTTTTTCACTTTCTCCTCCAAATGATAACATATTTTGCTAGCACCCACCTAATCGTACACATGTTCATCATAATAATGAGGAAATTACAGTGGACCTTCGGTTTTACATCACAAACTTTGCATTTTTTGTGATTTTATGTCATAAATTCATAGCCATGGTGAAAAGCCTGGTACATTACTGCTAAAAAGTCCCCAATTTAATTCAATTTCATTGTTAATGATGTAGATTCTATGTTCTTTCTTGGAGTTCTGCTTGACTTCTTTCCCTACTGACATTGGATGTGACAGTTACAGGTGACACAAAAGACAGACCCTTGGCACTGCCTTCAATAACAGTGTTAATGGGTGCATGAACATCCTCTATGAATGGTATTGGTAGATTGTCCAGTGTACATGTAGTGCAACAGACATCCAGTGTCAGAATGGGAAATCAGCATATTCAGTTTCAAATTAATGGGTAGCAGTGCATGTGCACTAGACGGGGATTGGTAGTATTAGATTACTACTTGTTCCATATATCTTAAGAGATGGCATAATGCAGTGAAACGTGTCAGTGTAGTAAAAGATAGCGTTACATCAGTTCGTTCAGGAGAAATGTAGGAACACGGGTGGCAATACTCACTTTACGGCTTATCCTGGCAGATAAAGGAATAGCAAACCTACATTTCTAGCGTTTGTAGCTTTGGTGAAGGCTTTTGACAATGTTGATTGGAATAAACTATTTCAAATTATGAAGCAAGCAGGAGTAAAATATAGGGAGCGTAAGATTATTTACAACTTGTACAAAAACCAAACAGCAGTTGTCAGAGTTAAAGGGCATGAAAGGGATGCAGTGGTTAGGATGAGAAGAAGACAGGGCTGTGGCCTTTCTCCAATGCTATTCAATTTGTGAATTGAGCAAGCTATAAAGGAAAGCAAGGAGAAATTTAATTCCTTCTCCAAAGTTCAGGGTGAAGAAATAAAAATATTGCGTTTTGCTGACGACATAGTAATTCTGTCAGAGACAGCAAAAGACCTGGAAGAGCAGTTGAACGGAATGGGCACTGTGCTGAAAGGTGCATATAAGATAAACATGAACAAGGGTAATGGAGTGCAGTGTAAGAAAATCAGGTGATGCTGAAGGAATTAGATTGGTAACGAAACAGTAAAGGAAGTAGGAGTTTTGTTATTAGGGCAGTAAAATAACAATGATGGTCACTGTACAGAGGATATAAAATGCAGAATGGCAATGGGTAGAAAAGCATTCTTGAAAAAGAGAAATGTGTTAACATCGAATATTGATTTAAGCCTAAGGAAGTCCTTTCTGAAGGCATTTGTGTAGTGTGTTGCCTTCTATGGGAGTGAAACATGGACGATAAACAGTGCGGACAGGAAGAGGATTGAGGCTTTTGAAATGGGGTGCTACAGAAGAATGCTGAAGATTAGGTGGGTAGATTGCGTACCTAATCAAGAGGTACTGAACATAATTGGGAGAGAAGGAATTTCTGGCATACCTTGACTAAAAGACGGGATCGCTTCATAGGACACATTCTTAAACATCAAGGAATCATAAATTTAGCATTGGAGGGAAGTGTGAGGGGTAAAAATCGCAGGAGGAGACAAAGGGACTCCTATAGTAAACAGATGAAAATGGGTGTGGGTTGCAGTTCTTATGAGGGGATGAAAAGGCTTGCTCAGGGTAGGGTATTGTGGAGAGCTGCCTCAAATCAGACCACAACACCACCATTACAAGACATAATTTGTTTATAAAACAAATTATTTTATCCTTTTCAATTTTTTTTGGAAAAATTCAGAATTTCTATGTGAAAATTGACAACCAGTACACAGTTGATTATTCAGAATTCTTTTTAAAATTGGTTTTTAAATGTTAGTTGGCTATGTGTAACACACTTGATGTTATTTTGTAACTGACTAAAGACTACTGTGGCAGCATAATTCACCGCCCCCTTGTGTGCTAAAGTTAGAATGATGTACATTATTCAAGGTAAAACTTTTCTCCTAATGTAGTAGCTATGCACACTGTTATTGCGTTTGAATTGGGTTGGGTTACTAACAACAAATTTCATAAGTAAAATGACTGAGCTGGCCTTCTTAAATCAGATAAGACGGCTTTGCCACACAGTTACTGTGAACTGCTGAAAGCAAAGGGGGAAACTACAGCTTGTCTGAGGACATGGAGCTATAACATATTGTGTATATAATGATATCCTCTCAGGTAAAATATTCTGGAGGTAAATTAGTCCTCCATTCTGATCTCTAGGTGAGGAGTACTTTGTAGGCTGTTATCAGAAGACAACACTGGCACGCGTGCACAGAAATATAAAATAAAGTAAAAACACACAAAGAACTCTAGTCAGATTCAAATGTGTCCTTTGATTGTAGACCATGACCCTATCCACTCCACCACTGAAGCAGATACAAAAGTCATTGCAGTAATTATCCTGAAGTGGAGTTCTTAAATTTAAACCATTCCCACATGGTCAGATAATTTTCAAAATAAATATGATCACTTAAATTACAATGAATGTCAGCACACATTGTATCATAACTATTGCATTGCTTCTATTTGAATATGTAAAACGTATTTAATATTTGTGTGTATATAAAAGATTTCAGTAATTACTGTTGCAACAAACAAGTATGACAACAGAACTTGAGCACATTTCCATTACAACAACAACAATGATGCTGTCCCTTCATAGAATTAGGTATCAACTGTGGATGGAAGCTAGTTGTGCCCAAACTCGAATTGAAATAAAATAAAATGTTTCAACATAAGCGGTCTTCGCAGTCAATATAAAAAAATCAAATGAGAGCACCCCAATAGATATGTAAGATACATGCATCCTGAGTCTCCACGGACTGCCAAAGTTAAGAACACTGGTACTGCCAAACTTGGACATGCACAATGCTCTGTTTCTAGACTCTTGATAATTCAAGTGGGATAATCTTTTAGCTCGTCATTGTAGGTATACAATGTTTTTTTGTCCATTAGTATCAAAGGTGGTGGTGGTGGTGGTGGTGGTGGTGGTGGTGGTGGTGGTGTGGTGAACGCCTCGGATGCTCAACATTAATTTGCCGAGTACGGGCTTGGCAAACCCGGGGTCCCGAGCTGCGCACTGTTGCACCAACAGTCCACCCCACTGTTAGCTGTGTGCGCTTAAACAACCATCACTAGACATGACAGTGGAACATTTTATGTTTCAGAGGCCGGGGATATTGGCTTAATCGCCCAGGTCGTGAGGACATAACAAACCTCTATTAAAAAAAAACCTCAATATTAAGTTGTGCTGTGTGCCGAGGAGATGCATGGCTGTTCAGGTTGAACATTTGTTAGTGAGAAACATCTGAGGAACCTGCCACACCTTAGTTGTGTTGAGTTATTGTTATGGTCTTCAGTCCGGAGACATGTTTAAGGCAGCTCTCCACCCTACTCTATCCTGAGCAAGCCTTTTCATCCCCTCATAAGAACGGCAACCCACATCCACTTGAATCTGCTTACTATACGCATCTCTTGGTCTCCCTCTGCGATTTTTACCCCACACACTTCCCTCCAATGCTAAATTTACGATTCCTCGATGTCTAAGAATGTGTCCTACCAAGCGATCCCTTCTTTTAGTCAGGGTATGCCAAAAATTCCTTTTCTCACCAATTCTGTTCAGTACCTCTTCATTAGTTATGCGATCTACCCACCTAATCTTCAGCATTCTTCTGTAGCACCACATTTCAAAAGCCTCTATTCTCTTCCTGTCCGCACTGCTTATCATCCATGTTTCACTCCCGTACAAGGCAACACTCCACACAAATGCCTTCCTTTTCCTACTACCGAATTCCAGACTCCCATCACAATTAAGTTTTCCTCTCCCTTAACTGTCTGAATAATTTCCTTTAGTTCCTCATATATTTCTTCGATCTCCTCATCATCGGCAGAGCTAGTTGGCATATAAACCTGTACTACTGTTGTCGGTGTTGGCTTCGTATCTATCTTGACAATGATAATGAGATCACTGTGCTGCTCATAGTAGTTTACCCGCGTTTGTATAAGCGGAATTTTGCCTGGGCAGACGTATATATCCTTCACTGCTCGTCAGATGATAAATGAAGCGAACAGACAGTGGCGTCACCACATGCAAAAACGGCGTCTTAAAGCATGGAAGAGTACATTTTGATTCAGCTACATATAACAACCGGACGTTCCCTTCCCTGACCACGTCGTGGGAGGAACGACAAGCCGAGGACGGGAGAAGCCTTACTCTACCAAATTTTTAGTCTGCAGCGGAAATGATGGGGAATCTTTAAGACAACTAAGCTACTTTTCTTTGTGGAACACCTAAAAGACAAGTATGGTGAAGTTTCTGGTACGTCGAAGATGCGGAATGGATCCGTCCTCGTAGAAGCAGCATCCCCTGCTCAATTGCGCGCGCTACTTGCTGGGAGACATTTTGGTCTCTTCAGTCCACATAAGAACCTGAACATGGTACAGGGGATTATCATTCATAGAGGCCACCTCCTGCAGTCAGATGACGAGATCTGCGCCAACGTGGAGCGAAGTGGTGTTACACTTGTCAGGTGCATCCACATGGGGATGAAGGACAAGAAGATATCCACCGGTGCATTCATCTTGGACTTTGATGGTGACTCACTGCCAGAAAAGGTCAAGGTGGTGATATACTGATGGAATGTAAAACCTTACATTCCTCCTCCAATGCGATTCTTAAAGTGCTGGAGTTCAGCCACATGTCTTCCCGCTGTACTCAGTCCAACTTGTAGAGATTATGGGCATTCATCCCATCCGGATGGTCCTTGTACTCCACCTGCTGTGTGTGTGTGTGTGTGTCAACTGTAAACAGCAGCATCCCCCTTGATTGCCGAACTGTCAGACGCTCCATAAAGATCGGAAAGTTATGGAGTACAAGAGAAAGAAGAGACTTCCATACACAGAGGCAAAAAAGAAATATGCGCGGCTACACCCTGTGAAAATGACCACCTCTTTTGCTGCAGTCACTTTGTCGCAACCCTCTCCGGTGGCAGCAGTGCTTCCTGCTACATTTTCTGTGGGGCCCCCCAGGACCACCAACTAACTCCTGCTCGCATGGCAGTTAGGGGTTCTCTCTCTTCTACTGCTCCCAAGGCTACTACTTTGGGAGCACACCCTACCCCACTGTCAGAGACAATCACCCTCTCCGGCTTCCCTCAATTGGAAAGGGTCCTTCAGGGCACTCCCTTCTCAGGGTTCTGCCGTGTTGATATCAACACTAGCAAACAGCATGCAAAACTGCAGGCTGCTGGATGCAGGGCCTCTCGTTATTTTTCAGTCCCTGTCACTGAGGCTGAGAAGCCCTCAACACCGGCAAAGCCCACCAAGGGACAAAGAGAGAGAGAGAGAGAGAGAGAGAGAGAGAGAGAGAGAGAGAGAGAGAGAGAGAGAGAGAGAGAGAGAGAGAGAGAGAGAGGAGGGGGGGGGGGAAGACGGACGCCACGGTGGCTTCCACATCATCGCGCACCCCCCCCCCCCCCCCCCCCCCCCCCCCCTCCGCCTCTGCCTCTGAGGACTAGGTGGAGATTCTTTCATCCGCCAAGGACCTTGCTCTCGGGGACGCCTTAGAAGCGATGGACATAGGAGCAGATACATGTCGACTGGTGGATGCCCGTGATGTGTAATTAGCCCACTCCCATCATTCATACCTTTCCAGCTGTTGGAAAATGTCATCCTCCAGTGGAACTGTGGAAGTTCTCTCTCCCCCCCCCCCCCCCCAACCTGGCTCAGCTGCAACAACTCTTAAGCATAACACCTGCTTTCTGCATTGCCCTCCAGGAAACCTAGTTTCCGGCAATGTGGAACCCTGCCCTTCATGGATATAGGGGATTCTTCAGTAATCGTAGCGTATATGACAGGCTCTCAGGTGGAGTGTGTGTGTATATGTCATTAACTCAATAGTGAACTTGTGCCCCTTAAGAAGCTGTGGCTGTCAAGGTAAGGACATCACAGATCACCATCTGCAGTCTCTACCTCCCACCAGAGGGCGATGTCTCTTAGCATGTTTTGGCTGCACTTGTATTGCAACTTCTCCTACCTTTCTTGCTATTATGGGCTTTAATGCCCACAACACCTTGTGGGGTGGTTCCACGATCTCTGGCCTTGGCAGAGTTGTCGAGGACTTCCTCTCTCAACTCGACCTCTGCCTCTTAAACTCTGGTGCCCCACACACTTCAGTGTGGTGCAGGGCACTTTCTCGGCCATTGATTTGTTGATCTGCAGCCACAGCCTTCTGCCATCCATCCACTGGAGAGTTCACAATGACCTGTGTGGCAGTGGTCATTTCCTGATTCTTTTGTCACTTTCACAGCATCAGTTCCCAGGTCGCCTTTCCAGGTGGGCTCTACACTGGGCTAATTGGTAAGGCTAAACCTCTGCTGCCATTGTTGGCTCTCTCCCACTCGATAACATTGATGTGGTGGTGGCGGCGGTGGTAGCGAGCGCCACACAGTCCATAGTTTGTGCGGAAGCTACCATTTCACATTCATTGGGGTGCCCACAGCGTAAGACAGTGCATTAGTGGTCGCTGAGGCCTTTAAAGACCGGGGGGGGGGGGGGCGCTTAACAGTGAAAAGTGGCACCCCTCTCTGGACCACCTCATTACTTTTAAATAGCTCTGTGCTCGTGCTCGCCATTTAATTAGAAAACAGAAACAGGAGTGTTGAGAGATGTATGTCTCCACTATAGGGTCAGGTACCTCCACCTCCCAGGTCTGGAGCAGGATCAAGCGTTCAAAAGGGACACCCTACACTGGCAGGAATCACTGGAATCTCCGTGAATTGAGTTATATGTAAGAATCCAGCCGCATTTGCAGAGATGTTTGCTGAGGATTACGCTTGCACCTCTGCCTCTGCAAACTACCCACCAGCCTTCTGTACATTAAAGGAACGGCCCAGTTCCTTTACCCCTTTCAACCGGATTTGGTGTGATGGGGTACTCTCATCACAGTGGTGGAAGGGTATAATCATACCACTGATTAAACCAGGCAAAAACCATGTTCATTTGGATAGCTATTGACCCATCAACCTGAGCATTGTCCTGTGTAAACTGTTGGAGCATATGGTCAGTAGGCGGTTGTGTTGAATCCTTGACTGGAGGCATACTGGCTCCATGTCAGCGCAGTTTCCGCCAGGGTCACTCTACCACTGACACTCTTGTGTACCTCGAATCGGCAATCCGCACAGCATTTTCCAGGCGCCGACATCTTATAGCCGTCTTCTGTGATTTGCACAAGGCATATTATACAACCTGGTGACACCACCTACTCATTACTTTACATGGGTGGGGCCTCCAGGGCTCACTCCCGATTTTTATTAAAAACTTTTTAGCTGTCCGTACCTTTCGTGTTAAAGTTCGTACCTCCCATAGCACCTCTCATGTGCAGGAAAGTGTTTTCTCAGGGCTCTGTTTTGAGTGTCCCCTTATTTTTAGTAGCCATTAACGGCCTAGTGACAACAATTGGGTCGTCTGTATCCCCTTTATGCTGATGACTTCCGTATCTATTTTAGATCTTCCAGCACCCAAGTCATTGAACGCAGATTTCAAGGAGCCATTCGGAAGGCGTAGACATGGGCTCTTGCCCACGGCTTTCAGTTTTACGCGGCCAAGTCAAGCGTTGCATTCTTCTGTCTCCATTGGACTGTTAACCCTCACCCTGAACTTTACCTTAATGACAACTTACTTAATGTAGTGAAAACCCATAGGTTTTTAGGGCTGGTCTTTGACACCCGGCTGACGTGGCTTACCCACATTCATCAGCTGAAACAAGAGTGCTGGCACCATCTGAATGTTCGTCACTTAAGCCATACCACCTGGGGTTCTGATTGCTCCACACTGTTGCGACTAAATATAGCGCTTGTTCAGTTGTGGCTAAACTTAGGGTACATGGCACTTTTGGTATTGCGCCTGTTAGACCCCGTTCACCACTGTGGGGTTCGCATTGCGACGGGTGCCTTTCTTACCAGTCCCATAAAGTCTACTTGTGGAGGCCAGTGTCTCACCTCTGTGGGACTATCGCCAACAACTGCTCGTGGCCTATGCAGCCCCTGTGCCCTGCTTGCCAAGCGATCCTAAACATCGTCTGCTTTTCTCAGGTGTGGTCGTCTGTCTTCAACAACGGCAACCCCGTTCAGGTCACACGATCACTTTCCGCGTCCAGCCTCTGATGTTGGAACTAGTCTTCCTTTGCTATCTCCATATTGGGCCTGTGTGGTACACCTCTGTGGTGTATGCCAAGGTTGCATATATGCCCTGTGGACCCAAAGTCTCCGTTCCTCCTCAGGCTCTTAAATGTTAGTTTCTTGCTGTCATTGCCTCAATTCCTGGACACGACCTTGTCTTCATGGATGGTTTAGTTGTTGAGGGCCGCATTGGCTTGCCTTACTTCCACTGCAACCACATCAAACAGTGCTCCTTGCCAGATGGCTGCATTGTTTACCCTGCAGAGCTGGTGGCCATTTGCCAGGCCCTCCAGCACATACAGTCCTGCTCAGGTGAGTCTTTCTTTATCTGCAGCAACTCCAAGCAGCCTTTGTGCTCTGGATCAGTGCTACCCTTGTTATTCCCTGGTGGTAGCCATACAAGAGACGCTTTCTGCCCTTGACCGGTCCGGTTTGTCAGTGTGTTTGTGTGGTCTCCAGGTCAAGTTGGTATCACAGGCAATTAACGTGTTGACAGACCTGCGAAACAGCCCGATATCCAACACAGACTCCTCGACAGCCTAACGCCTTCTGATCTCCGGTCTGTTTTGTACCATCGGCTTCCTAAGCTTTGGGATACCGAGTGGTGTACCCTTAAAGTGCCCAATAAACTTGGGGGCTGTAAAGGAGACGACGGTTGTGTGGTGTTCCTCTATGCAGACCTGTAACTAGGACTCTGTAATCCTTTGTAGGCTCTGCATTGGCCATACTTGGCTGGCACATGGACATCTCCTTTGTGGCGAGGACCGGCCAGTTTGTCGCTGTGGCTCCGGCCTGACGGTAGCCCACATCTTGATGGACTGCCCTGTCTTAGCCACCCTGCGGCAGAGTTTTAATTTTCCTGCCCTTTTACCTGATGTTATGTGACGCCCAAATGACTGTACGGTTTTAGGTTTCATTTGGGACCGTGGTTTTTTACCACTCTGTTTAAAGCTTTCATTACACTGTCTGTATTCCTCATGTCTTGTGATTGGAGGTTTCCACATGTTGCCTTGTGGTTGACTTTCCTCTCTTCAGTCTCACAGTCGGCCAACGATGGACATCGGCTTTTACTTTCCATTTCTTCTTGTTTGTTGTGATTCTCATTTTGTGTTGTTTCTTGTTGCCTTTTTTGTCCTTTCACTGACTAAGGGGATCTTCTTCCCTCTTGGTATTTTAATCCCTGGACACTCTCCCACATGTCTGCTTTTTCTTGTAACGCCCAGTGATGGAATGGGCGGCTGATGATCTTGCAGTTTTGTCCCACTAAAATATCCAAACATCCAAACCACCAACAACAGTGTGGTGGTTAATATTTAATCAAAATCATCTTGTGGCTCAGTGGCCTGGTGCAAGGCTTTCAATTGGACAGCACTTTGGCACTTATGTCCCTAAGCTACTCCGGTTATCCAACCGGGGGAAAAGGGACCTACACTTTAATTTGGAATCCAAACCACGTGTCGTTTCTGGTGTCTCCTCACAATGCTGAGAGAAGGCTAGGTTAAAATGGAAAATACTGCATTCCAACTGGGTTTCGAGCCCATGACTATTTAGTTTCCAGTCAATCACTTTATCTCTAGACCGGCAGGCCTGACAGTAAAGATGTTTGTTATTTGCAAGTTTTTGAACTCCATCGCATGTCAGAGGCAACGTATCTTTCCTTATAGTGAAATAAAGTAGTAAATGATTACACAGTCTACTTACTAGAAAATGAAATTGTTTGTTCAAAAATTTTCAAATGTTTGTAGAGCTTATGGGACTTAACTAAGGGGGTCATCAGTTCCTAAACATGTTTGTTGTTGTGGTCTTCAGTCCGGAGACTGGTTTGATGCAGCTCTCCACAATACCCTATCCTGAGCAAGCCTCATCATCTCAACAGAAGAGCGACAACCTACATCTGTCTGAATCTGCTTACTGTATCCATCTCTTGGTCTTCCTCTGCGATTTTTACCCCACACACTTCCCTCCAACGCTAAATTCACAATTCCTTGATGTCTAAGAATGTGTCCTACCAATCTATCCCTTCTTTTAGTCAAGATATGCCAGAAATTTCTTTTCTCCCCAATCCTGTTCAGTACCTCCTCATTAGTTACGCGATCCACCCACCTAATCTTCAGCATTCTTCTGTAGCACCACATTTCAAAAGCCTCTATCCTCTCTCTGTCCACACTGCTTATCGTCCATGTTTCACTCCCATACAAGGCAACACTCCATACAAATGCCTTCAGAAAGGACTTCCTTAGGCTTAAATCAATATTCGATGTTAACAAATTTCTCTTTTTCAAGAACGCTTTTCTACCCATTGCCATTCTACATTTTATATCCTCTGTACTGCGACCATCATTTGTTATTTTACTGCCCAGATAACAAAACTCAACTACCTCCTTTATTGCTTCGTTTCCCAATCTAATTCCTTCAGCATCACCTGATTTTCTTACACTGCACTCCATTACCCTAGTTTTGCTCTTGTTAATGTTCATCTTATATCCACCTTTCAGCACACTGTCCATTCCGTTCAATTGCTCTTCCAGGTCCTCTGCTGTATCTGACAGAATTACTATGTCGTCGGCAAAACGCAAAGTTTTTAATTCTTCACCCTGAACTTTAATTCCTTCTCCAAATTTCTCCTTGCTTTCCTTTATAGCTTGCTCAGTGTACAAATTGGACAACAATGGAGAAAGACTACAACCCTGTCTTACTCCCTTTCCAACCACTGCATCCCTTTCATGCCCTTCAACTCTGACAACCGCTCTCTGGTCTATATTTTACTCCTGCTTGCTTCATAACTTGAAAGAGTTGATTCCAATCAACATTGTCAAAAGCCTTCTCCAAATCTACAAAAGCTAGCAATGTAGGTTTGCCTTTTCTTAATCTATCTTCTAGGATAAACCGTAAAGTGAGTATTGCCTCCCGTGTTCCTACATTTCTCCTTAACCCAAACTGATCTGCCCCGAGGTCGGCTTCTACCAGCTTTTCCATTCTTCTGTATATAACTTGCGTTAATATTTTGCAACCATGGCTTATTAAACTGATGGTTCTGTAGTTTTCACACCTGTCTGCACTTGCTTTCTTAGGGATGAGGATTATAACATTTTTTCCTAAACATACAAACAACTTAAGAACTAACTTAGTCTAACGACGGCATAAACATCCATGCCCGAGGAGGGATTCGAACCCATGACCGTAGCAGCCATGCAGACCGTGACTGACACGCTGCAGACTGCTCAGCCACCGCGGCCGGCAATTGTGTTTTTGTTATGTTTTATTTGCATTAACTACATCAGTCTCTCATACTTTAGTTATTGCTAGTTACTATCTCTGTTTTGTCTTTTACTTTCTCTAGCTATATTTTGATTTTAGTATGCTTAATTTTCCTTTTTTATTTTTATTTTTTTTGCATTACAGTGCCACCAATTAATTCACACCATAATCTCATGCTGCGGAAACAGTACTTGGGTGATTGGCTGACATTTGTTTATCGGAACACTTTGTTGGCTAAACACGATGGAAAACTGTATTCTCCAAAAGATGGAGAAGACAGCTATTTGGAGGATATATGGGATCTGGTAACTGGAAACATGATAAAGGATGCCTGTGATTTGGCAAGAAAAAATGGTGAGGAATCTGTTACTTTTAGGTCTGTAACTTTTAACTTATTTTGAAAAGTTAAAAATGTTATAATGGTTTATAACATTACTTGTTGTTTCTCCTCCACAGTATACCATTTCCCCTCACACTCGTAATTCTTGACCTATGCTATTGAAGAGCTTAATTTGGGCATGTGTTACGCAAACGTTTGTGAGATTTGGTCACATCGGAATTGTCGGATGTAGCAAGACATCACAATACAGTATATGTATAGTAAATACTTGTGTGTCCACAATGGGAGAGGGAACTCACCATGTCTCCCAGGATTGTAGTACACCTATAGAAGTGAATCTGTAACCATCAATTTTAAAGTTTTGTCATATTTTGTTTTGAAATTAATTCCTAAAAGAAAAGGTGCCTGTGAAAAATTTGACGTCTTGTGTTCGTAAACCCTGCCACAGGTGGCTCACTCTCTGCTGTATGTATGTAGTATGTATGTACCGTATTTGTGTGAATATAGGCCGCACCTAAACTATTGAGAAGAGATTGTAGGGGGGAAAAACTTGAATATAGGCCGCACTTTTTAAAATTTTTTTATTTTAATTTTTATTTATTTCTTTTTTGTCTAATCCAACTTTCTCATCAGAAACACATTGCTTCGAATCTATGTCCTCTTTTCAACAAATTCAGAAGCAGTGTGGAAAACTATAAATCAACAAATATTTTTGCAAATATCTCTGAAACGGTGTGTTGTTGAAACGCAAAATTGTTGAATTTTTTCCGCTACAAATATGTTTATTGAATTTTCGGCTCAGATGAATGGTTAAGGTGTTGTTTGTAATTAAATTTATGCTGCCAAAAGACGATTACAAATGGCCTATTTTTAGTGTTATCATCATACGTTTTGTCAGAAATTTCTGAAAAAGGGAGGGTTTAGTCACTGGTGATGAACAACTACGTCTATAAAATTTGGTGTCTATCGTTTGAACGGTGGAACCTAAAATGTAGTAAAATGTTAGACAGAGACAATGTAAAATCAGTTATTTTTGCAAATATCTGAAACTATGTGAGATGAGAAAAAGAAAAGACGAAATGTGTAAAAAAAAATTTCTCTTCTACAAATTTGTTTATTCAATTTTTGTCAGATGATTGGTTAAGCTGCTATTTTCATTTAAATTTTGAGCTGTCATAAGGTGTTCACAAATGCCCACTTTTAATGTTACATACTACTGTAAACTAAAGTAGACAAAAAATGATCATCGCTAGTGTAAAAGTCAGGATGAACTATTAAATTGTTCAGAGTCTTTATGGATTGCGAGGACGAAACTGTAAATATCCTGACGTAGAAAAAGACTTGCTAGACTTCGTAATTGAAATCAGGAACCATGCTTCTGCTGTTTTAACAGACATGATTAAATTGCAATGCTGCAAAAATAGTAGAGTTCTATGTACATAGTTTCTTGCAACTTAACCCCAATAAATGTGAAGGCAGTGAATTTGGTCATTGTAAAATAAGTTTGTTTAAAATGTAACATTTGAACTCAACATCGGTATTTGCACAAACAAGCTTTCCACTATCTTAACCTCCCATCACTGCTCGCAATAGACATTACCGGCACGGTAAGAACTTGTGCGACGCACTCTTGACTCTTATTGCGGATATTAGCTTAATTGACATCAGATTAATATCATTTATGTGCTTAGGAAGTCTGTGTGTTCCTTATTACTTTTGTTTGAGAGGGCACAGTTGTGTTAAAAACACTGTTGCCTGCTATTTGTGGGCTGCGGTAAATGAGACCAATCTATTTATATCAGAACATCGACTTTCATTAATTGACCTGCCGTTTCTGCGGCCCTAAGGGGCTCAGCATTAATTTGCTGAGTATGGGCTTGATAACCTGTGCTCGTGAGCTGTGTCGCGCCAACAGTCCGCTACACCGTAAGCTCCATGCGTGCTTAAACGAACATCATTTGCGCGACAGTGGAACTTTCTAAGTTTAAGACCCGATAAGCCTTAGTTGTTCAAGGCTTACCCAGGCAAGTGGGGCTCTGCCTGGGTGGACCTTATTTCCCTAGCTCTTCATGGGACGGAAATGAAATGAGCCATTAATAGCATGGGCAGTCGAAAAATGCCGTCTCTAAGAGAAGAAGAAATGAATTTAAGGGTGCACAGTGAAGACCCCAGATCGTTCCCTTCCCTGGCCACACCTTGGGAAGAACGTCGGTCCCTTAATCGATCTGAACCTTACTCGCCCCAGTACTTAGTCTGTACACAGGCTGACGGAGAATCTTTTGCTAACGCTAAGCTGCAATTTTTTTGTTGAAACAATTGAAAATAGGTTTGGCAAATTGGTAGCATTTCCTAAAATGAGAAGCAGGTCTGTCCTAATAAGTGGCATCCCCTGCACAGTCTAAGGCTTTACTCGCCTGCGACAAGCTAGGTGACTTCGCCGTAAGTTTCACACCGCATAAGACGCTCAACATGATCCAGGGTTCAATATTCCACCATGATCTCTTGTCACAGACTGACGATGAATTGTGCGCCGACTTAGAATGACGAGGAGTTCACTTTGTCCGGTGCATCTACACGGGACCGAAATATTGCAGGGTTGCCACTGGTGCATTTATCTTAGCCTTCAAAGGCGATGTACTGCCTGAGAAGGTAAAGATAATGATATACCGATGTGATGCAAAACCGTACATCCCTCCCCCTATGTGATGTTTTCGGTGCTGGAAGGTAGGACATATGTTCTCCCGATGTACTTCCGCACCCACATGCAGAGACTGTGGGCGTCCCTCACACCCGCACACTCAGTGTACACCTCCTCTTGTGTGTGCGCTTGCGGACCTGTATTGTGCTTAACAAAGAAACAAAGGAAGATGATGAAAGTCAAAACCCTGAACAGATTAACGTACTCGGAGGCCAGAAGAAAATAAGAGCGCCTTCATCCCGTTCGCATGTCATCGTCTTTTGCTGCCATTGCGTCTTTTCCGATTACTATGTGGACGTCAGTCTCCCATGTCTCGCCACCTCGTCAAACTGCCCCCTTGACAGTTGGGGGGGGGGGGGGCGCTTCTGTTGCCCTACCACTACTTCCTGTGGGGGGCAACTGCCCCACAACCGTTGGGGACTCCAGTCACCAATACCCAGCCGGAGAAGCAGCAGCCTTCTCTGGCACCTCTCACCAGGAAAGGATCACTAGGCTCTCTTTCTACCATGGTTTCGCTACTGACAATGTGGGTACCAGTGAGTGGCTCACACAGCCATGGTCTTCAGGTCATGGTCATAGGGCTTAAAGGTCCTCCTCAGTCCCTAAGGCTGAGGTTGAGGCCCCAAAGCCCTCCCAGCAAGAGGAACCAAGAAAGGAGTGAGAGAAGAAATTCAAAGGCGGCTAAGAAAATGTGCTGCCACCTCCACCACCACCACCACCACCACCACCACCACCACCATCCCATACGTCTGAGAACGTGGTGGAACTCCTTACCGCACCAGAAGACTTTGTGATCACCAAGACTTTGGAGGCAATGAATGTAGAGGCCCAGCCTCCACCATCAGTGACAACAGGTGATTCCGTGGAACAAACAGCACCCTCGATACTGCTATGTATCAGCAATCATGAAGTAGCATGAACTTACAGTCGAACTGTGGCGGTTTTTTCCGCCACCTACACAAGCTGCAGCAATTACTGTGCCGCTATCTTGTTTTTTTGTGTAGCCCTACAGGAAACAGGGTTTCCTTTCCAGCGGACCCCAGCCCTTCGGGGCTACAACAACCGTGCTGAATAAAACTGGTATCTTGAGGTGTCTGCATTTATGTCCTCACCACTGTTTCTAGTGCTGCCATGCCTCTCAAACGGCTCTAGAGGCAGTGGCTGCTCTCTGTACCTCCCAGCAGATGAAGTTGTGTCCCTTGTTGACGTCACTGCGTTGGTCGCACAACTACCCCCACCATTTATCCTTCTGGTGGATTTAAACGCCCACCACCCTCTCTGGGGGCAGTATACAGACCTCGGGACGTGGTAGACGTTGAAACGTTACTGACACAGCAGGACGTATGCCTCCTAAACACCGGTGCACCCACACATTTTAGTAAAACGCATGGACATATTCTGCTATTGACCTATCCATATGTAGCCCAAGCCTGCTCCCACGTTTAAGTTGGAGGGTCCATGATGACCTTTGTGGGAGTTACCATTTCCCCATTCTTCTGTCACTCCAGCACTTGGAACTTCCAGGCTACTCATCCCGATGGTGTCTGTCGAGCAGACTAGCAGGGTTACACCTCGGCTGCTGTGGTTCGTGTTTCACTACTGCTGTAAGGCGCGCGCGCTCACTTCGCGGGTATTCGTACAGCCAGTGCATGCCCGTGTTCTGTGTAGTAGTGAGTGTTGTTTTCCATGAACACAACATTTGGCGACGAGTGTGGTATTTTTTTTTTTTCTCCGCGTTTTCCGCCTGAAGTGGTTGTTCGTCTTACACAATGTCTACTGGTTCTTCCGATGAGATTCTGCGTCGCCTCGTCGAACAACACGAGGTTTTTGCAGCGGCGAGTCATGCTCAAAACAAAGTATTACAATCTCTTGCTACAGCCTTGTCTAGTGGGTCCCAACCCCCATTCACCCCACAGGTTGTTTCGCCGGGGCAGTTGCGCGTTTGTGGCGATTTCAAATGTTGTGTGAACGCCCAATCCATCATAGACGCTTATCCATTGCTGTGCCCAGACGAGCTTCTTGCGAAATTGGCGGGTGGACAATATTTCTCAAAGATAGATATCTCTGAGGCATATTTGCAAGTTCCTCTCGATGCTGACTCTCAATGTCTCTTGGTCCTGAACACACCCTTCGGTTTGTACCAATACTTGAGGTTGCCCTTAGAGGTGGCCAGCGCTCCAGCAATTTTTCAGCGTTTCCTTGAAAAACTCTCATTGTTGCTGCCAGGTTGTGTCAATTATCTCGACGATATAGTAGTTTCCGGGTCCTCAGCCGCTGAACATTTACGCAACTTACGTGCACTGTTCACAGTACTACAGGAGGTGGGGTTGACATGCAACCTGGAGAAATGCCACTTTTTCAACCTTCTATCACTTTTTTGGGGTTTTGAGGTTTCTAGTGAGGGCAGCAAGCCCCCTCCGTCGGAATGTCTCTCCTGTGTTGGCCCTTGCTCGGCCGACATCAGTCAAGGACCTGCAAGTGTTTTTAGGAAAGGTCGCTTATTACCATAAATTCTTGCTGGGGGCTTCATCTATTGCAAAACCCCTGCATGACCTGCTGCGCAAAGGGACTTCATTCCATTGGTCATCGGCCTGTGAAAAAGCATTTTGCACATTAAAGGAGCTGCTAAAATAGGCTCCCTGCCTTGTCGCCTATCAACCTTGCCTCCCCCTTGTCTTAGCAACGGACGCCTCTCAACATGGGATTTGGGCAGTGCTCACTCATAAATATCCAGACGGATCTGAGCGACCGATCGCTTTTGCCTCTAAAACGCTCACTCTGGCCCAAACCAGATATTCGCAAATTGAGGCGGCGGCCCTTGCTATTGTCTACACTCTGAAGAAGTTTCATGTCTTTCTGTATGGTGTAAAATTTCATCTCGTAACTGATCACAAACTGCTGGTTTCTCTCTTTCACCCTTCGACATCACTACCCGACAAGGTCGCTCACCGTCTTCAGTGTTGGGCGCTGTTCGTATCTCGATATAACTATGCGATACACTTCCGCCCTACATCCAAACATGCAGATGCAGATGCGCTCTCCCGGCTTCCTGCTGGACCAGACCCAGACTTTGATCAGGAGGAATTGCTGTGCTTTCATGTTGACTTAGCCGCTCAGCAAGCAGTGGACGGTTTTCCAATCAAAGGTGCCAAGGTGGCTCTGGTTAGTGCCGCAGACCCGGTCCTCCGCAAGGTGATCCGTTTGGTCCAGCAGGGCTGGCCTGAGACTCTGCCGGAAACGGGCATCAGACCCCCTCAGAAACTACTATGCATTTAGACACCGTTTTTCTGTTGTAGATGGTGTGCTTCTCGTCGATTCTGAGGATTCCTCTCCTCGGGTCGTAATTCCATCGGCCCTCCGCTCAGAGGTCCACAAGCTGCTGCACACCGATCATTTGGGGGTGTCTCGTACTAAGGCATTGGCCCGCCGTCGTGTTTTGGCCGTGTCTGGCCAGCGACGTGTCTCGTATGGTTACCTTGTGCTCGCTCTGTGCGCATCATCAAGCCTCCCCTCTGACAACATTCGCCCCATGGCCTCAACCTTTGCAGGCCTGGGATCGCCTGCACATTGATTTTTGGGCCCCTTCCTTAATGCCTATTGGTTGCTGGTTATTGATGCCTTATCTAAGTTCCCGTATGTGGTCCGTTGCCTTTCAACCTCAACCTCAGCCACGTCCACGGTTGCAGCCTTGTTACGCATTTTCTCGATTGAAGGCCTCCCCACTACGGTGGTGTCAGACAACGGTCCTCAGTTTGTATCACGCGAGTTTGCCTCCTTCTGAAACAACTGGGGTATCCGCCATGTCCTTGCCCCACCCTTCCATCCGCAGTCAAATGGGGAGGCTGAAAAATTTGTTCGCACCTTTAAGACCCAGTTGAAAAAATGTGGCTCGGTACCCTCCGGATGTTGCCCTCGATCAATTTCTCTCATCTTTTCGGTTCACCCCGATTGGCGACAAGAGTCCTACGGAACTTCTCCATGGCCGGCAGCCCCGGACTCTGCTTCATCTCCTGCATCCGAGCCCGGGACATTCACCCGTGTCTCCATCTTCTAGCTCCCGACCAGGGAGGGCTATCTGGGCATGTGGGTTTGGACGTCGACCGAAATGGATTCCTGCCATCATCACCAGATGCTGCGGCCGCCATCTCTGCGACATACGCACAGAAGATGGCATCACTGCACGTCACCACGACCAGCTGCGCCTGCGAGTGGAAGATAGGGAGCTCCCCATCACTCAGCCAATGCTCCTGCATAAGTCTGCTGCACTAACCAGCCCACAGGCTGAAGAGAGGTTCCTGCAATTACCTGCCAGTTGTCTGCCTCAGCCAGGGACTGACCCAGGTCCCTCCTCTCAGGGACCTATACCTTTGCTGGTACAGCCAACACCCATGCTGGATTCATCTCCTCCTGATGCATTGCTTCCTTCGGGTCCACTATCACCATCACCATCACCATCACCAGGTCCGGGGACCGAGGTGGAGATGGAGACGGAGCCACCATCACCGATCCTGCCATATGGGTTGTCGGGGGAAGGGCGCCGACGCTGCCCGTGCCCCAAGTACTTCCGACCCTACACAACGGTGCCCGTCCGCAACCTGTCAGAGCCCAACAGATGACGATGTCATGGACATTGCTCGCACAAGTCTCTCCCCAAGGGGAAAGTAATGCTGTAAGGCGCGCACACACACACACACACACACACACACACACACACCCCTGATAACGTATGTCGGGAGTCGGCCACGAGAGTGCGCCGCAGGAAAATGCGGCAAACGCCAGAGCACACCACGGGAGAGTCAATGACATAAACAGTGTGGAGTTGTGCTCTGCACGCAGTGTGTTGTTTACCAGGTACAAGCTCACTTCGCAGGTATTCGTACAGCCAGTGCACACCAGTGTTCTGTGTAGTAGTGAGTGTGTTGTTTTCTGTGAACACTACTACCACCTGATATTGATACGGCAGTCCAACAGGTCACTGCTGCTATAGTCTCAGCTGCAGAAGAGACCATTCCGATCACTTGGTCCCCTCGGTGCAAGGTCGTGCCTTGGTGGACGCCCGGGATTGCTGAGGCCATCTGGGATTATCGGCGAGCGTTGCAATGCCACCGGCGCTGCCCCACAATCGAAAATCTGATCCTTTAAAAGGCTGAGTCCCTGAGCTCGACGATTCGTCCAGCAAAGTAAACAGGACTGCTGGGAGGCGTACATTGCCTCCATAAGCTCTTGTGCCTCCCCTTCTCACGTCTGGTCTCGGATACGGCGCCTCTTTGGATACTGCACAGCAGTGGGAATCCCATCTCTGACCGTCTGTACTGACTCGGCCGTTATTGCTGAATGAATGGCAGAGCATTATGCGAGTTCCTCTGCAACAGCAAATTATAGTGCATCCTTTTGCTCCCTTAAACAACTCGTGGAGCGAAATCCTCTATCTTTCCACACTCCCTGTTGGGAACTGTACAATGCTCAGTTTACGGAGTGGGACTTCAACAACGTTCTCACTGCATGCCACGATACCTCTCGGGGACCAGACCGCATACACAGCCAGTTCGTCCATCACCTGTCAGCGGACTTTATCCACAAATTGCTCGCCTTACTTAATAGTCTGGACAGGGGTATTTTCCCATCCCACTGGAGGGGTAGTATTATCCCTGTCATGAAACCGGGAGCAGATCCGCTGGCAGCTGAGTTACCACCCCATCATGTTAACTAATGTCCTGTGTAAGTTGGTTCAGTCTATGGTGAGTCGCCGTCTTATGTGGATCCTTGAAAATTTGAGTCTGCACACCTGTCAGTTGAAGTAGAAGTGCTGGCGACACCTAAATATATTGTGATGTCTCAGCCACACTGCCTGGGGAGCTGACCGTCGAACTCACCTGCACCTCTTTAAGGCGCTCTTCCAATCACACGTGGATTATGGGAACCACCTGCATCACCTTCAGCACTGCGGATCTTGGATCCCTTTCTTCATGGTGGTGTCTGTTTAGCAATGGGGGGCGTTCCGCACCAGCCATGTGCCAAGCCGCCTTGCTGAAGCTGGCATCCCTCCCTTGAGGTACTGCCGGTAACAGTTATTGGCTTCCTACATTGTCCATGTCCACGCTTTGCCTCACCATCCGAATCGCAGGTTATTGTTCCCAAATACTGACCTTCCGTTTCCACAACGTCGACCCAGATCTGGTCATCCGATCGTGGTACGGGTTCCTCTCCGTCCTGCATTCTCTTGCCTATCTCATATCCCTCCTTGGACCATCCCCCGGCTCCAGCTCCACCTGCAACTGTCCTGCGACCCAAAGGCGTCCGTTTCATAACAAATACTTAGACACAAGTTTCTGGACATACTTGGCACATTCCGTGATGAAGACGTCGTATACATTAATGGCTCCGAGGTAGACAGTAGACGACAGAGTGGGTTACGCCTATGTTCAAGGTGACCACACGGAACAGCGCTCTCTGCCCCCTGCTGTACTGTTTTTACAGCGGAGATGATCGCAATAACCCATGCTCTCGACCATCTCGGAGCATGCCCCAGGAAGTCATGTCATTTACAATGACTCTGAGTGGCTTGCACACTCTCGACCAGGGTTTCCCCAAACACCATTTGGTGCGATCCATCCAAGACATGGTTTTCACTCTTGGCAAGTCTGGCAATTCTGTGGGTTTCATCTGGACTCCAGGCCACATTGGCATTCTAGAGAATAAATGTCCTGATCAGCTGGCCAAGCAGGCCATTGCCTGCCAGCATGTGGATATCAGTACCCCAGAAGGGGATATCTGCTCGAGTCTGCACCAAAAGATCTTTGTGGCCTGGACTTCAGAATGGGCAACAATAAGCACACGGCGTGCAATCAAACCTTTGACAGCAGCTTGGAAGACTTCCCTAAGGCCTTCTCGAAGGGACTAGGTCGCCCTGCCGCCTGCTTATAGGCCATACGTGGCTAACACATGGCCACCTCTTATGTCGAGATGAACCGCTAGAATGCCGTTGTGGCACTCTGTTGACTGTAGTCCACATCTTGTTGGACTGTTCACTTTTAGCTGCATTGCGGCAGTCTTTTACCCTGTCTACTGCGCTTCCTTCGATTTTAGCTGACGATGCCTCTATGGCTGACCACCTTAGGTTTTATTTGCGCATCTGGTTTTTATCATAAGATTTAATGGTGGGTTTGTATGCTTGACCTTCTAATCGTTCACCACTTATAGTTCTAAATTGTCACTTTCATCTTGTTAGTCCTATTCCTGACTGGCATTTTTAGCATGTGCCGAATGGCTGGCCCATCCATTATTATCATAGTGATCACCCAGCCAACAACCTTTGCTGTGATTTTTAGCATAGTTTTGGTCCACAGCTATTGTGGTTCCTTTATTATATGTTGTAATTTTCGTCCACACCGCCTTCCTGTACATCTTTTGTACTGGTTGCGGGGTGCTTATTTTTAACCGTAAATTAAATAATGCGATCTCTTTGATGGGAACAGGGGACTGATGACCCAGCAGCTTAGTTTCCTTTAAACACTAAACACCAACCAATATTTCCGGGAATGTGTATAAAAAACATAGATGCAATTTAGCGAAACAGGCAGAATTTTTAAAGGCTTTCTGCTTTATCAAGTTTCTCAAAACAGAATAAACTTGAGCAAGTAATTTTTGAAACTAACAATGCATGGGGGGGAGGAGAAGATAGAATCCAATCTTAGATTATAGGCTGCACCATTGATTTTGCAGACCAAAAAGATGGGTGGAGAGATGGGGGGAGGGGGAGTGAGGGGGAGAGATTACACCATTTATTTCAGTCTGTTGATAGAGCTCTGATTTCTGTAACCCATCTTCGACAAATGGACTTCATCTTCCAATCTTATTTTATTTATTTATTTTTCCTTCCATGCCCACTCTGTTGTCCAGGGTTTCTCTGCAATTACTTTTTCTGACACACCTCAATCTGATTGATTTCAGTGTTCTTCTGATGCATGGACTTCATTCATAATATACAACTCAAGATTGTATCTTTCACTCCATATTCCTGTTCCACAAACACCTCTGATGATACTTCGAAGTATCTTTCTTTCAGTCTCTCAACATTTGTCTTTCGCTGTTTGAACCCATACACAAGGCATATGTGGGCACAGGTCTTAATAAATTTTGTAGATTAGTAACTCGGTGGTAGATAAGGGTTCTCATCCGCCCAGATTTTTCCAGAACAGTCCCAGATTTTAGTATGTCCCGGTGTCCCTAAGACTTCTCTGGGGACAGCTAAATGCCTCGGATTTTCATCATATATCGCGTAGTCTTTTTATTCATACTAAAGTAAGTGTCATAATAAATCGCTTTGTTGACCTTAAGTTTTTGGTATGCAAGTATAACGTTACATACACACGAAAAATTTTACCTTTATCGCTCTTAAAGTTTGATATATTGTACTGTCATAGATTTCCTCCTCCCCCCCCCCCCCACCGCGGCTGTAAAAAGAAGTTTGAGTCGATAGGTGCAAGGAAAATGTTAGCTTTCACAAGGCAAAGAACTTCAGCCAAAAACATTGTAACATGCTTGTTTTTGAAGTATGAGTTGTTCATCATACGATCAGTTTGGTAGATTGAGTGCTTGTAGCAGTGGCAGTTGTTAATTATATTTTAGTTGTTATCTAATGTCGATTACACGGCTATTCATTCACTGAATGTGTAAATATGTGTGTTTATGAATGTGTCATAATGTACAAATACGTTTTCTTACGAGAAATCTACTGATAATAAAAAGTTACTTCACTCATGAGATGTATAAATCGGGCTACTTAAGAATGTATCATAACCTACAAATATTTTTGTGTTACTAGAAACCTACCAATAAAAAAGGAGTTACTTTATTAATGATGGAAGTATTCATCTTGAAGTACTCTACCAGTTGCATATGCACTTTCTGAATTAGAAGACACTAATGAAATACATTCTCCAAAAGTAGTGAGCCAATACTGACGTAATCAACATTCAACATATATAGTGCACATGTTAGTGTAAGCTTTCTTGGAAATTACCGAATGTTTACAAAAATAAATGTATGTAGACAGATTAAACTATTTCTTTCTAGTTAAAAACAGTGAAAGCACTAACAATGATAAAAACAACTTTTTTTTCTAACCTCCGTTGTATGGGTTTCTAAAATTTAATACCTAAGGAAGATAAACTACTCAAGTGCCACAGCACTAAGAAGTGCCACTCAAATCCATTTGAGCTTGTTCTGTCAATTTCAACAGACAATCTGTAAGACTTCTGTTTATATTTAATTTGTAATTGCTGTAATGCTTTTGACCTGCCATAAATAGTGTGGTATATTTTGTGAAACTACATCATTACTTTCCTTATGTGAATGTTACACCCTTTTGTAATCTGGAACACTTAAAACATTAAAGTCCTAAAGGAATTATATACTACTTAAAAGTACTACTCATTTACCTCTAAACCTCTATAATCAACTTTAAAGAAATATGTGAAATTTGTGTTCATATCTGAATTCAAGTTCTGTAGGATTTCAATGTTGACTCACTAAAGGAATGTAATAGGAAGAATGACCTGGAAGTCTTACTAGGTCCTTTCAATTTGTCATCTGTAATTGATTTTCCTACTTGGGTAGTAAAAGACAGCAGCACACTGATAGATAACTTTTTTATACACCAAGATAAGTTTAAAAACTTAAATGCTTGTCCTATTGAGAATGGTCTTTCTGATTGTGGTGCACAGCTAGTTACAGCAAATAACACCTCTCAGGTCTCGGCATTAATTTCCTGAGTACGGGCTTGGCGAACCCAGTGTCGCACCAACAGTCTACTACACAGTAAGCTGTCATGTTTACGACAATTTTGTAGAATATTGGAAAAATAGGAGGCTGAATTTCTTTGCCACATCCCTATTCTGCCAAACTATTAAGTACAAAGTTTCGTGTGAAGCTTGCATTTAGTGTAGCAGACATAAGAATCAAAAGTTTAACACTGTTTTCGTACCGTGATTTACACATTCAACTTTGATTCAAATTATCTAGCATTGTTAGCCCCCGTTGGATGTTCAAATAAACTTTTTTATGCAGTTAAAATAATGTCTTCCTAGCCAGCCCAGTTTGAAAAGTTTTATAGAACATAGTTTTTTGCAAAAAAAAGGAACTTTTTATCTTTATTTAAAATCTCCAACTTTGCATCTAATAAATTCAGTGTTAAAAAGCGATAATTTAACAAAACTTTGTTTTAGAACCTTGTATTGTTAGGTAACCACATGCCAACTTTCATGTTCACCACAGCTTTAGTCCCTGAGATATAGAATGCCAAACTTTGAAGTTCTTGTTTTTGGGTGCCTATTTATTTATTATTTTTTAGTAACTTTGGCTGAATTATTCTGTCTGTATATGACACGTAAAATTATTTTCATTACTATCCCCAAGAGATTGCATACAGTTTTACTAGATGGCCAAATGTCATTTCTTTCAACGAAATATTGCCAGAGTCATAATAACTCAGTCTTCCAAAATTTATGCACGCCCTGTGTAAAGTTGCACATGGTGTCAAACAACTGACTATATCTCGGACAGTATTGCTTTGACGAGCCTTAAAATTTACTATTGTCCATTGAAGACATGTGCGAATGTTCACTATAAATTTCATAGAAATCTGTGGTAGTTGAGCAGGAAAATGTTCCACGATCTAAAGAGTCTCCCTGCGGAGCGCGCTGTTGCTTGCCGTGGAAGTGAGTCCTCCCTGGGGCATGGGTGTGTGTGTTGTCCTTAGGTTAATTTACTTAGGTTTAAGTAATTTGTAAGCTATGGACTGATTACCATGCAGTTTGGTCAGATAGATTTACAAACATTTAAAAATGTTTCAAAATTATACGATTTGACATAAAATGACCCTTATCATCCCTTAGAGTTTGTACAACAGACCCCCCCCCAGCAGTTAAGCCAGGAGCTGCTCACTGTATTAACCTCAATAGAGGGGATGCCAATCCAAAGAACTCCTTTTTCCACCATAGCTGCTTTTATGGTTGTCGCTGTTTCCAGGCTAGGGGCTCTTAACCCTTTGACTGCTATGCATTTCTATAGATGTGGCTCCCTGCCCTTTCCCTGTTGATTTGATGTCCCCAGGTGTGTGGCTGGGACTTGTGCTGTTGACATATATAGGCTTGCTGAGGCTTTGCTTCCTGTATGCTGTGGGCATCTGAAGACACAGAGCTGTATTTCTGCACCGTTTCAGTAGCTGTTCAGTGTTTCAGCCACATATTTTGAAAGTTCGTCTGCACTTATTGCTGCGGTATTTCATTGTTGATTTCTGTTAAACCTTTTGTGTTTGTGAGTGTTTAACATTCTTCACGTTACCATAGTTGCACAGATAAACAAACTTTGGAGATACTAACTAGGAGCAAGAGTGAATGTACAGATTCAAGAGAATTTTTAGTCTGGTACACCTGTAAAACTGATTTGTTCAATCTGCTACCAACTGTAACATGTCATCTGACATAAATATCATAAAAAGTCAGAATACTTGAATTGTTAACAAGTTCAGTGTCCTGAAGCAGTCATAAAACGAATGTTTTAATGGCTGAAAATCTGCTTTACATTTTCTGGCTGAACATGGCTAACAAAATTTTCTTTATTAATCTTAAGAGAATGTGTGTGTAATTGTAGTGTAGTTGAACAGTTAATTGTGTTTTCTAATGAAGTGGTTGAATACAGAATGGAAATAAACATTTGTCATAATTAGTACTAATCTTTCGTGTTCATTGCAGATGAAATACTTTCCTGTTATTTAGACTGTGTGGTAAAATATTGTCATAAATCAATTCATACTTAATCGCTTTTTACAGGTGATACATTTATGGTTACAATGCTTACTCAATTGGCATCAAGTCAGTTTGTTAACCACCTTATGAAGAAACAAGTAACATCATGGAGCAGCATCACTGCTGATGGACTAATGAAGAGAGACAGACTAAAATTATATTTGCTTCTCTGTGGATTACCTCTGTTCAATGCAAGTGACGAGACTGTTAATGTGTGCGAACGCTTAGACTGGAAGAGGACACTGGGATTGCACCTTTGGTAATGTGATTCTTTTTTGCAATGAAATATTCTAAGCCCAATTAAATATTTTGTATATTCAATTTGTGATTTATCGCTTAAATGTTTCTCTATGAGAAGAAAGTTCAAAATATTTTGAGCACTATTAAGAAACTTGATTTCCAAGTAATCAATTAGTACAGTTCATCATAGCAGTTGTTAGTACTTGATGTTTCGGTTATTTAAAAATTGACATATTTTACATCATTGTTGGTGTTGGAAACTAATTATGGTTTTGTGTACAGTCTGGAGCATAGAACATCTTCTAAAATTTCTCTATGATCCCCTATTCGATGCTAATGTTGATTCTTCATCTGGTGTTAAGCCTGTTACCTCAAAATCATTCCTGACCAAATCCAAGTACTTTCTTGAGGGTCCACCTCGACTTATCCTACCCCCTACTGCAAAAACCAAAAGCCTGTTAAGTATCTTTGCTTATCTTGTGCGTGTAATAGAACAGAGACTTACATGGTGAGGTTATAACTGCTTCAACTATGACAATTCAAAGTTTTTTATTTCCTCATTATGAATACTCTCCCATGATTGTTCCATCTATCAGTGCCTCCCACTTACAACAAAGTACGTTGAAAGATAGAATGATGCACTGCTTACTTCTTGTTGGTGACTTCCTTCTAGCAGAAAAGGAGACCATACATGAGTGCTCACTGTTAGTTTGCTACACCTCAATTCCATATTCCAGTTCTGTAACTGCTGCCATCTTGCGAGAAAATACAGCCCAAGTATTTGAAACTGTCAACCTGTTCTTGGTTCCTTACATTTGACACTCAACCTGTTTAAATCTCTTTCAAAACCATTACTTTCGTTGATCTTCATACCAAACACCAGAGGCAGGTAAACGTTGCATGTGGTCCACAAGCGCACAGTGTGGCGTGCATGCTGTCGTAGACTGTGGCAGCCTGCGAGATTGTAACACCAGGTGTAGCTGCAGATGCTGATGTGAAGTGATCACTGCATACCGTATTTTACATTAAGGGAATCATAAAATGCAGAGTGAATCAAAGTGGAGATTTGCCGCATGTTAAAAAGAAATGGGACTGTCAGTTTCTCCTTGTGCAGAAAGGTGAAAAAAGAAATGTTTGATACGTGGCCGGTTACTCACTGGCCAGTGGAAGTTTACAGATGATTTAATCGTAATTGTTACAAAAATTGCTTAGAATTAACCCTTTACTGCAGGACTGTTTTTCTACGAAGCCAATTTCAATGCAAAAATTACTGAAGTTAGACTTCTTCAGCCAACATAATTACACTATATATAGTCAACATCCATGTTGCCAGACCGTGTGTACTGCAGTGTGGTCACACTGTCATAAACAACTGTTTTTCTTGGCATTATTTGTAAATTTATGGTTAGTTGCCAAATAGCAATACCATGCAATAGAGGGTTAAGAGTTCGATTAAAGTGGTTCACTTTCAGATTTTCAGGTTAAAATAACAAATTGATGTGATTTGTTTTGTCAGCAAAAGTTTGTTCCTTTAGAGGTCATTCGTGTGATGTCATAATAAATGAAGCGGTTATGAGCAACATCTTCTGACCTGTTCCTGTGAAAATCACCAGTATTGACAGTAATTTATATTAACTCAAAAACTGCATAATACTGCATACGGGATGAATCCACAAAGGTGTCCCATTGTGGAAACTAGCAGCAGCCAATGAAAATTGATGATGTTACTTGACTTGTACCTTACATAACCTGCACAATCAACAAAATATGTTAACCTGCACAATTACTGTAAGTTATGATTTTACCTTATATTGTTTTTGTGTGCAATTTTTAATAAGTGTGTGTGTGTGTGTGTGTGTGTGTGTGTGTGTGTGTGTGTTACTCCTGGTGTACACATTAAACTGATTAATATGCTGTCCCTGTCTCATCTGCATCCTTACAAAAATTATCACAATTTTGATGATTACATGCGGCTTTGCCACACAGCTACTGCGAACGGCTGAAAGCAAGGGGAAACTACAGCCGTTATTTTTCCCGAGGACATGCAGCTCTACTGTATGAACATATGATGATGGCATCCTCTCGGGTAAAATATTCCGGAGGTAAAATAGTCCCCCCATTCGGATCTCCGGGCGGGGACTACTCAAGAGGATGTGATCATCAGGAAAGACAATACTGGCATTCTACGGGTCGGAGCGTGGAATGTTAGATCCCTTAATCGAGTAGGAAAATTAGAAAATTTAAAAAGGGAAATGGGTAGGTTGAAGTTAGATATAGTGGGAATTAGTGAAGTTCGGTGGCAGGATGAACAGGATTTCTGGTCAGGTGACTACAGGATTATAAATACAAAATCAGTTGGGGGTATCACAGGAGTAGGATTGATAATGAAAAAGAAAATAGGAACGCGGGTAAACTACTATGACCAGCACAGTGATCGCATTATCATTGTCAAGATAGATACGAAGCCAACACCGACAACAGTAGTACAGGTTTATATGCCAACTAGCTCTGCCGATGATGAGGAAATCGAAGAAATATATGAGGAGCTAAAGGAAATTATTCAGACAATTAAGGGAGAGGAAAACTTAATTGTTATGGGAGACTGGAATTCGGTAGTAGGACAAGGAAGGGAAGGGAAGATAGTGGGGGAATATGGTCTGGGCAAAAGGAATGAAAGAGGAAGCCGCCTGGTAGAATTTTGCGCGGAACATAATTTAGTTATAACAAACACCTGGTTTAAGAATCACAAAAGAAGGTTGTATACGTGGAAGAGACCAGGAGACACCGGGAGATACCAGATAGATTTCATAATGGTAAGACATAGATTTCGGAACCAGGTTTTGAAGTGTAGGACATACCCAGGGGCAGACATAGACTCTGACCATAACTTGTTGGTTATGAACTGTAGGCTGAAACTGAAGAAACTACAGAAAGGTAGGAAAATAAGGAGATGGGACCTGGATAAATTGAAGGAACCTGAAGTTCTTAAGAATTTCAGAGGGAGCTTCAGGCAACAATTGACAGAAACGGGGGAAAATAAAACAGTAGAGGAGGAATGGGTAAAATTGAGAGATGAAATAGTGAAGGCAGCAGAGGACAAAATAGGTAGGAAGGCAAGACCTACAAAAAATCCTTGGATATCACAGGAGATACTAAATTTAATCGATGAAAGGAGAAAATATAAAAATGCAGTAAATGAAACAGGCAAAATGGAGTACAGACGACTAAGAAATGAGATTGACAGGAAGTGCAAAATGGCTAAGCAGGAATGGCTAGAAGGCAAATGCAAGGATGTAGAAGAATGTATAAATAGGGGAAAAATAGATACAGCCTACCGGAAAATAAAAGAAACATTTGGCGATAAGAAAAACAGCTCTATGAATATCAAGGACACTGATGGAAAACCAGTTCTCAGCAAAGAAGGGAAAGCTGAAAGGTGGAAAGAGTATATAGAGGGGCTCTACAAGGGAAATGAACTTCGAGACACTATTGTAGGAAGGGAAGAGGATGTAGATGATGATGAAATAGGAGATATTATACTGAGAGATGAATTTGACAGAGCACTGAAAGATCTAAGTCGAAACAAGGCACCTGGAGTAGATGATATCCCGTCAGAGCTACTTAAGTCTCTGGGAGAACCAGCCATGACAAAATTGTTTCACATTGTGTGTAAGATGTATGAGACAGGTGAAGTATCCTCAGACTTTAAGAAAAATGTTATAACCCCCATTCCAAAGAAAGCGGGTGCAGACAGGTGTGAAAACTACAGAACCATCAGTTTAATAAGTCATGGTTGCAAAATATTAACACGAATTATATACAGAAGGATGGAAAAGCTGGTAGAAGCCGACCTCGGGGAAGATCAGTTTGGGTTCAGGAGAAATGTAGGAACACGGGAGGCAATACCCATTTTACGGCTTATCCTAGAAGATAGATTAAGAAAAGGCAAACCAACATTTCTAGCTTTTGTAGATTTGGAGAAGGCTTTTGACAATGTTGATTGGAACAAACTATTTCAAGTTCTGAAGCAAGCAGGAGTAAAATATAGGGAGCGTAAGGTTATTTACAACTTGTACAAAAACCAGACAGCGGTTGTCAGAGTTGAAGGGCATGAAAGGGATGCAGTGGTTGGAAAGGGAGTAAGACAGGGTTGTAGCCTTTCCCCAATGTTGTTCAATTTGTACATTGAGCAAGCCATAAAGGAAAGCAAGGAGAAATTTGGAGAAGGAATTAAAGTTCAGGGTGAAGAATTAAAAACTTTGCGTTTTGCCGACGACATAGTAATTCTGTCAGATACAGCAGAGGACCTGGAAGAGCAATTGAACGGAATGGACAGTGTGCTGAAAGGTGGATATAAGATGAACATTAACAAGAGCAAAACTAGGGTAATGGAGTGCAGTGTAAGAAAATCAGGTGATGCTGAAGGAATTAGATTAGGTAACGAAACAATAAAGGAGGTAGTTGAGTTTTGTTACTTGGGCAGTAAAATAACAAATGATGGTCGCAGTACAGAGGATATAAAATGTAGAATGGCAATGGGTAGAAAAGCGTTCTTGAAAAAGAGAAATTTGTTAACATCGAATATTGATTTAAGCCTAAGGAAGTCCTTTCTGAAGGCATTTGTATGGAGTGTTGCCTTGTATGGGAGTGAAACATGGACGATAAGCAGTGTGGACAGAGAGAGGATAGAGGCTTTTGAAATGTGGTGCTACAGAAGAATGCTGAAGATTAGGTGGGTGGATCGCGTAACTAATGAGGAGGTACTGAACCGAATTGGGGAGAAAAGAAATTTCTGGCATACCTTGACTAAAAGAAGGGATAGATTGGTAGGACACATTCTTAGACATCAAGGAATTGTGAATTTAGCATTGGAGGGAAGTGTGTGGGGTAAAAATCGCAGAGGGAGACCAAGAGACGCGTATAATAAGCAGATTCAAGTGGATGTGGGTTGTCGTTCTTATGAGGAGATGAAAAGGCTTGATCAGGATAGAGTAGGGTGGAGAGCTGCATCAAACCAGTCTCTGGACTGAAGACCACAACAACAACAACTTATTCACTTACTTCTCTTTAACCCCCCTCCTCCCCCCCCCCCCCCCCCGCCTGCTCATACATACTAGATTGCACTACTACAGTAGAACCCTGCTTTTATTTTATTCAAGAGACTTAAAAGAAATTGTGTAAAATGCGGGAAGCGTAAATTGTGGGAAATGTTTTAAATGGTAAAATATGCTTACTGGATCACCTTTGCATTTTTGTAGTTTGTGATATATGTATATAATAGGCATCGAAATACTTGCCAGGAAGTTTATTATGTAATAAAGATTACCTGAATTTTGTACTACTTTAAACTGATCTGGTGGGAATCCCAAACACTTAAGCAATGCAGAAGACAGCCATACATGTGTTTCTATATGCAATCTCCTTTAGACTAATCACACCTTCCCCAAATTATCTCAATAAATCAGTCAACCATCTGCCTTCCCCACTACTGTCCTTACATGCTTGTTCCATTTCATACTGCTGTGCAGCATTACGCCTAGCTATTTAATTTATTAGAGTCTGTCAAGCAGCACACTACTAATGCTGTATTCGAACATCATGGGATTTGTTTATCCTAGTCATCTGCATCACCTTAAATTTTTCTACATTAGTGCTAGTTGCCGTTCCTCACATGACCTAAAAATTTGATCCAATCTGCACCCTGCTACCATCATTCAATGACAATACCCTCCTGTACAGCACAGCATTGTCAACAAATAGCCAGATTGCAGTTCACTCTGTCCATCAGATCATTTATATAGATACAAAATAATAGCGGTCCTATCACACTTAGTAGTCGGATACACTCCCCACCAAGGACAACGTATTGGGTTTTATTACTTATATACTGTTGAAGCCACTCACATGTTTGGGTACCTATTCAATGAGCTCCTACCTTCTTTAGCAGTCTGTAATGTGGTACCTTGTCAAACACCTTTCAAAAATTGAGAAATATGCAGTCTGCCTGTTGGCCTTCATCCATGGCACGGAAGATGTCATGGGAGAAAGGGGCAAGCTGGGTTTCGCACGATCGATGCTTCCTAAAGCTGTGCTGATGCATGGACAGAAGCTTTCCCATCTCAAGGAAATGTACTGTATTAAAACAGAATATGTTCGTGAACTCTAAAGCAAACTGATGTAATTATACAGGTCTGCAATTTCATGGGTCCATTCTTTTATCTTTCTTATACATGGAGTAACCTGTGCCATTTTTCCAGTCACTTGAAACTTGGCGCTGCAGCAAAGATTCGTGATGAAAGCAAGCTAAGTGGCCAATGCTGCTGAATTCTCTTTGTAAAACAGGACTGTTATCTGGACCTGGTGAGTTGTTTGTTTAACCGTGACAGCTGCTTCTCTACACCAGCTATGACTATTGCTATGTTCTTCATTTGGGGGTTAGTATGACCATCAAATGGAATGTATGTTTGCGTGGTCATCCTGTGGGAATGATTTCTTAAATGTTAAATTTAAAACTTTGACCTTCATTCTGCTGTCTCCTATCACAAATGGGACTAAACATGTGGAACGATGGTGGTTCAAATCCACCTCCGACCATCCAGATTAAGGTTTTCCGTGATTTCCCTAAAATCACTCCAGGCAAGTACCAGGATGGTTCCTTTGAAAGGGCATGGCCGATTTCATTCCACATCCTTACCCAAATACTCGGAGTGTAAGCTCTGTCTCTAATAACCACGCTTTAGACGGTACATTAAACTAAAAGCTTGCTTTCTTCCTTCCTTCCTTCCTTCCTTCCTATCACCACCCCAGAATGTTAAACAAGTGACTGGATTGAGACTATTGATCTGCTTACCAACCTTACATAAAACCAGATTTTTTTTCTCAGCAAGATCTTTTGCTAAGGTATGATGGAAATTATTGTATGCTAAGCGAATTGGTCTTTTTATAGACGTGCAAGTGTGTACTATTTTTTGTCCGATATGATTTGCTTCAAGGTTTTTGAACCGATAGTGAAACTCTTTGCTTTATCAGCATTTTTAGAATATTACTATTAAACCACGCTGGGTCTTCCCAATAGTTAACCCAATTTGGCAGCACACATTTCTCCAGCAGTTCATTTACAATGCATTTAAATTATGCCCATAATTGCTCTACATCCACCATATCGGAACTAAACCATGCCAATTCATCCCTTAAATTGAACGCTTGTAATTGCTTAGCTGCTGCTCCTAGCACAAACTCTCCTAGGCTTCTTAGCAAAATTTATTAACTTTGGTGGCCATTCTCACTATGGCAACATCATGATTACTAACCCCTTTCCCTACAGTGACATCATTAACAAGGTCAGACTGCGTGTAGCTATTATGTCGAAAATATTTCCATTCGGTGTGGGCTGATGATTTAGCTGCTGAAGGCAGTGTTCGGAAAATATACTCAACAAAAGTTAGACTGCTTGCCTGTACCCTCTCTAGTGAAAACATAGGGGCGAGCGAGCGAGCGATGTGCGCAGTAATATTCTGCGTATAGGGGCAGTGTAACATTGGCAGCAATCCAAAATAATGGCATGTCTTTCAATTAGTGCAGATGTTTTGTGCTGCTGACATCACCAGGTAAAATCATCTTCACTTGTCTAATATACTTTGATCTAATTACCAGTGGACTACTAGTTTCGACGCACTATGGGGTCATTCTCAAGTTCCTATGATAAAAATTAAAATTATTCAACCTCATTAAACAGTGAAAAGTTTAATAATTTATCAAACCATGTGCACTGCACAGGAATGGCAGTGTGATCTGGGGCACAACGTTGTGGAGTACGCATACACTCCCACTCGAGGTTAGTCCTTACTCGGGCATGCGTGTGTGTAAGACTAGGTACTAATGACCTTGGCAGTTTGGTCCCTTCGGATTACAAACAAACTTTTTTGAAACAGTTTGTACAAAAATGTAGGACAGTCACCATAGTCATTTGGCTCATTTAATATGCACAAAAAAATTTTGACCATATTGTAAAATTGTTTCAATTTTTAAGTGGTCAGTCTTAGTCAAATTATTCCAAAGGTGTAAATATGTAGAGAAACCTATGCAAATTTCGCATGGCTCCCTCTGTATAGTAATTCGCATATACCCACCTAGCAAAGCTCAGCATCGGTTACATATTAAATGACCAGTTTTCAGCTGTTGGCAAACGTTTCATCCTTTGATGGATGAAACAAGTGTGCCCACAGTTGAACATGGGCATTCACGCTTTAAATTATTATTATTATTATTATTATTATTATTATTATTATTATTATCATCATTATTAACATTAACAAAGCCCTCAAGGACATGTTCACCCTACTCTGGCTTGTGCCATCTCTGCCCCCCCCCCCCCCCCTCCGAAAAAATTCTGCATCCGCCACTGTACTGTACTATATCTATAATTAATTAGGTGTCAAGTAAAATTGAGAGATGGGGAGAGATTCACCGTGGCGTAACAACTTGGAGAACTGTTACGAAAGCAAAGAGAGAGAACTCAACCACTGCAAATATGTGTGTGTTATATGAAGAAAAGCAATATAGTGCTTCGTCCTATGTATATCTTGTGAAGCGACCACAAAGTTAAGATGAGCAAGATAACTGAAAACATTTTCACAAAGTAAATTATCTATTTGGTCATTAATTCAACCACAACCCTAAACACAAGAGTGAAAGTATGATAGTTGGCCAACAGATACCAAAAGGTGGAATGTTAACGGCTACTCTTACTACTTGAGACTCTAAGTTGCGACTCTTCACTGAAATAGGGCTCCATGTCACACATAAACACACAGATAGACACGTACTTGACACAGGTGACAAATCTAGAAGGACCAACTTTGGCCAACAGATAAGATGGAATGTTGTAAACTGTGGCTCTTAGTTATTACTTGTGGCATGATTTGTCCCTAAAATTGAAGATGTCGGTACAAACTTCGACTTACAGATGGCGGACTGCGTTTAGATAGTAAACTACTACTAGCTACTTAGTTGCTGTTGCGCTTCAAAACTGCTACTGAAATTGCATCCGGTCCATGAAGTTGCGACATCCACAGATGCTTAGACTTCTGCATCACTGACATCTAACAGATACTAAATTTCAGACTTGTCCCTAGTTGCCAGACAGTAACCACTCAGCTGTAACCATTAAATAGCCCTTGTATGATGTTCACGAAGGCATAGTACATCTGCATCTTTTATCCCTTGTGGTTCCTCTTAAGATGACTTGCCTGTTACTTACTTTACTAGGAAGTCTTTCTACATTTTGATGGAAAAAATTGTTGGAATTTGAAGCAGATGTATACTCTTTTTAGGAGAAAAGTATCTGAGGTATAAGAAGGATACTTTCATTAATAAATTTCCTGTACAAATTATTTGAAACTCCATATGATGTGATTGCTGGAGCAATTTAAGGGGAATAGGTTTCAACTTTGGGGTACTTTTGTCAACTTCTTCCAAAATAGTGGAATGTAAAAGGGTACCTGGCTGCTTTTTCCTGATTCGTTCAGGTGCATCCCATGCCATTAAAAAAATTCTTTCCTAAAACTTCTTAAATCTAAAATAAAACTATTGTCAAACTGTTTGCACAACTTTTCTATCTTAGAGTTCGTTAGAGACTAGCTTCATTTACACAGGACCCACAGTATAATGCCATGTCTCTTTGGAATGTTCACAACGAATACCCTAGACTGCATAATTGAAATTGTTTTTCACCGTTTCGGCCATTCCTCTACCATGACTATGGCTAAAAATATGAAGTCGTGTGTGTGTGTGTGTGTGTGTGTGTGTGTGTGTGTGTGTGTGTGTGTTCGTTTTTTACTTTCCAACTGGCACTTCCAGTTGCTGGATGTTGAGGCTTTGGCAGATCAAACTCAACCTTTTTACAATAGTTTACATTCATTTTACTATAATTTTTGCTTCCTGAAACTTTGGACATGGTCACACTAAAACTTTAGTTGTGAGTCACACTATTTGGACACTATTTCTTGAACAAAGCACATCAGACTTGTTGACATTTTCAAACCTCATAACATATGATGTAGAAGACACTTTTTTGCACTTAATGTTTTACCTTGGTTTATTTTTATCATACCGACATTTGATAGATGATATCTAGCAGTATTGCAACCATGCTTCTCTGAAGGTTTCTGCCTCTGGCTATCTTGCGGCAGTGCAACCATGTTTAGCTTCAGCCTGTGATATTACAGGTACAGGGGAAGACGATTGTTTCCATGTGAAACATGTGTTTTGTCAGGCTGCTGGGTTCCCCAGCCAGCTGGTTAACAGTTTGAACCTAGTGAATGGACAGGTTGTAAAAGTTATCCTAATGTGCCTGGAAACTAGAAATGCCTCTGGCTGTGTGGGGGCGGCTATTCCAGATTGCAACTAAAATACAATATAGCCTCACATATTATTCTAAAAATCCATATAAAATCAGGGAATGATCATATGGCAAATATAATTATATGATGGGATTCAGTAGACTTGGGAGAATAAAACACCGTAATTACAATTTAAATATCCCTTACAGATAACCTGACAAATGTAGCACCACGTTATTTCAGTATTCTTTCAATAAACTTAATTTTACTCTTTTTCTGCTTTTAATTGAGGTGGTAACATTCTTGTCAGAATGTAAATTCCACCACAAACACACAACATGAACCCAGCAAAGCACCTTAAATTTATATATGTATTTCAGTATATTTACAAAATAAGAAAATGAATGTTACAAAGAATAATTTTAAACTGCCACTTAAATATTTCATGGCCAACTAAAAATAGTAGGTCTGCAGCAGATAATTTATATATAAAAAATTATAAGTATTTGTGGACAAGAAGTATTTAGACGGCAGCAGTATATATATGAACAGTGAGATGCCATGCTTAATGGCTATCTAAGCAAAGAGCTTCAGTCTCAACCGTTTTTTAGTATTGGTAAATATATATTTGTTTGTTAAATGTAAACATTTGTAGGGAGGTGGTCAAAGCATTTAATTCTGTGATATTCAAATGGAAAATATTTTGGAAGGGAAATTATATTTTACAGATGAGGCGTTAGGCTGTGTGGGAGGATAAAATTTTTGGAGCAGGGAGAGTACGCTTTTCGAACGCTTGAGAAGGGTCTCGTAACTTGGATGTGGTGGTGAAAGGTTGTGACAACGGATGGTCTGAAGCCGCGTTACGAACTTATTGGAAGAGATTGGCATGTGTGGACTTAAAAAAAATTTACGGTATTGTGACTGCAGAACTTAGTCTCTGGTGTAAAGTGATAAACTATGCATGGTAGTAGGGATGTGGAACTGTGGTAATTCAGCAATCGTGTACCCGTGTGATTACAAACAGTGTTTATAACAAATACTGTAATCGCGGATCAATTTGGAACTGCAATATTAGATTGACTTCACTAATTTACGAGTGATAATTTGGAAATTTCACCCTAGAGTGCGTGTGATACTTACTGTGCCTCTTATGAACAATAGTTGGGGAAATATTTTGTTATTTACTGATATATAAAGTAGGACCACCTCCGCATTTCATGTGTAATAAGAGTAATAAACTCCATTTATAAAGAACTACTTTGTGAGTGAATCACTTCGTTATCTTAGAATCCATTTTGTTAGTCATTCAGGGGTTTAATTTATTTTTGTTAAGTATATTTTCACGTCGTCATATGCATGTTGACAAATGGGTTAATCTACAGATTAATTATTGATCTTATTTAAACAGATTGGGTAGCTGTTTAGGGCATAGAAGCTGACATACATAATACCCCCCTATGAAAAGCGACAAAGAGCCATAAACCTTTTACTACCCTGAGTTATGTATTGCGACTTTTATATCAGTTCTCACGAGTAACACTTGGGCAAGTCACAGGTGCATATTTTTTCATTGAGGTTGCTGTTTTCCCTTCGTAAACCACTGATAACATGTTGTAAACTAGAATTACATTAACTATACCATGAGATTACTTTTGCACTTTACACATGGCTTTCTAATGACTTTTTTAGAAGCAAAATATTGTTGCGTTGAAATGGAAGCAGGCTTAACTTCGAAGGCAACTGAACACAGCACTTACACTGAAAGCAGCTTTATTACGAACTTAACGTAGACGCAGCACTGACTGCCTCTCAGGCAGAGTGCTCTGCTATCGCCCCGTGCTATCCTTCTTTACGAGGACCACCGAAGGTTGAATAATGTTGCGAGATGACATCTTCTCCACTTCCTCCCAAATTATCCGTCTTTCAGCTGGCGACACTCTATATGAACACTGGCTAATTGGCGGATGATCCCCAGTATTGTTACGGTGCTTTATTGAGGGCCGTTTCATCTGACTTCTCCCCTGCTGAGATGTGAATGCACCCAAAAATTGGCGTAGTATACCTAACACCCGCTGGCATTGTTCCTCTCACAATTTGTCGTATGAGAGAAGCGAAGTCATGCTGGTCTTTCACAAAGGCCATAGGTAGTACATTGTGGTGTCGGTCATACTTCTTGCATCCAACTCTCCTTTGTTGAGTCTCTTCAATACATTGGCACCACTTGATGAACTCTTCTGTCGTAGCGATGTCTTTTATCAGAAGAGCTTGGTACATGTCTTCTGCTATACCCTTCATCAGGTGCGTGATTTTGTTGGCCTCGGTCATGTTTGGATTGATAGTGTTATACAGGGCCAAAACATTCTGTAGGACTGTATCGGTTCACCATGTCATTGGGCCCGGTTCTTCAGTTGTTCTTCCGACGAACGGATTTGTCGCTGGCGGTCTCCAAAGTCTTCTTAAGTTCTGCCTGGAACGTTTCCCAGTCATTCAGTTTATCTTCGTTGTTCTCGAACCATTTCTGGACTGTTCCATCCAGGTAGAAATAAACGTTGGCCGAGCACATTGTATGATCCCACCTGTTGTACTTGGGGACTCAGTCGAATCCTTCTAGCCATTTGTAGGGATCCTGTCCAGTGTCTCCAGAGAACACAGACGGGTGTCTGCTGTGCAGCTGGCCTACTGTTGATTTCGTGTCCATAGTTCCTCTGAAGATACGGACTTTCAGAAGGACGTACTCGGTATATCCCTTGTATTCCAGTTCCAGTCCGTGTAAGCGACGGCTTCTACGTTGCCTAAATCGTAGCCACGGTGATGCTGCGGTTGCACAGGGTACCGGGCGCCTCCACCAAACATTGTCGCGTTGAAATGGAAGCAGGCTTAACTTCGAAGGGAACTGAACACAGCACTTATACTGAAAACAGCTTTATTACGAACTCAACATACACGCAGCACTGACTGCTTCTCAGGCAGAGTGCTCTGCTATTTATACACAGACAGAATGTACCAAAAATTAGAACAGTTAACATAAGAGACAAGTAGAATTTACAAGTGAATATAAGAAAGATGTAGAACCTTCTGGAATTGTTAATTACAAAGAAATAAATTTTTGCTGGGGGGGGCGGGATTGAACTGGTGACCTTCAGCACAGCAGTCAGTGACGCTATCCCCTGCGCCACGCCGGCAGTTGGCGTTAGTGGTCTCTCGCAGCAATATCTAGTCTCATCTGTGATTAACTTAAAACTTCAACTGTGAAAATATTGCTGGAACTTACTGATACCACACATAATGGTCAGAGCCTCTGTTTCAACTGCCTATAATGTTAAGATGCTATAGCCTATAAGTAATTTAAATGCAAAAGTAGTGGGTCAGTCAGAGGTCCCTAGTTTTCTGACGGAGTTCTAATATTCACAAAAGAAGCATCTGTGGTTAGTATTAGTGATTTCTCAAAGTAGAAAGACATGTGCACATTTCTCTGAAAAGTGAATCTTCATTTCAGAAAGCAAATTGACATCCATTGGTCCACTTAAGTGGTACAGAGAAGTACCAGATCTGATTGAACAACACAAAGGTTTGACTGCCAAGTGATTAGAAACTGTGAAATCCAGTGAAGTCAGTGGTGCTCCTGTGTCCAATTGTATTTTCCCACTGAAAATTCATCAGAAAAGTAAAGTTTTTTAGAAGTTCTTGTGATTGTCACACACTTCCAGACTGGTGTATCAGCAGCAATGGCACCGGAGGTGGTTTTTACTTTTTCTTTATGTAATTTCAGAGAGCATACTAAATTCATAGCGGGCAAAGCATTGTGGGCATATCATCCAAGGAGGATTTGTCAGTCATATTCACAGTGTTAAGTGAGACTGCGAAGTTCCACTAGCCACTTTGTGTATGATTGCTGGTGTTGCCTCGAAAAGGAAAAGAACTTAAATCTAACAGCAGTAACGTGAAGTTAGGCATAATAATATTGTCAATGCCAAAATAAAATTGTAATAATTCATGGTGTCAGTCTGGGTATGAGGAAACAAATTTGAAAGTAATTTAAAGGTAGCAGTATCTCACCAGGAGAGAGAAATAAAATGGTGTGAATAACTTTTAATGGTGTATGCTATATAGTGCTGCTGCAGTTGCTTCACATAGTTCTTCCAATCTTACGCTTACACACACAAAATGGGAAATGGAAGCACTAGTACTCATGGAAATAGTTCAGTTGTAGTCATCCTTAGTTTATTTTGTATCAGTTGATAGGGGTATCAATCAGCGGCATCTGTTGTGACCAAAAAAAAAGTTCGTATCAGTTCAAAGTTTAATTAGCCAACAACACAACTTTCAAAACTGAATTAAAGGTTGATGCAAAAGCTTCTTTAAATCTAATTACAATAATAGCAAGATGAACTCTTGACAATGAAGAAAAGGAGGGAGTGAAGGGTAGAAGATGGTGCCAGTGTTTGGAGGGAGGTGGAGTTTTCACAAGGTGGCACAGGTAAACTTGAAGAAAAAGATCCCAGAACTTCAGTCGCATACATAGTATTCATCTCTTCAGGATGGAAACATACCATCATTGTAGATGGATAAAAGTACAGATGATCTTGTACAACCTCTGACAGGAATCTAAGAGCTGTTATTACCAACCGTCAGTGTTCCTGCTGTCATTACTGTGATGGTGGCATAATGTCTTCATTCATCCACAATAAAAATAATTAAGATTTGGTTTTTAATAAAGGTCTGCCTTTACTGCACATTACTTAACGTTCAGAAGTACTACAGCGTTTCACTTCGAACTTCAGCAAATAACAGGTAAACTTATTCCAAGTACCCACTTGCTCTGTCTACAGCTACAGGAAACCTGGTGAGTTGTATGTCAGTTTCCACAACATAATGTGTGTGTGTGTGTGTGGTATACTATGAATTTATTTCCAGCTAGGTCTTGATATTACCACTGTCCACTGCAAAATAGTGGCGTTACATAGATGGTTAAGTGAAATAGAGCAAAAACAGAAATTCTGTAGATGCCGATGACTTTCAGTTGGAAAGTCCAATGACATACGTGACTTAGGACGACACATAACATACCAACAGCTGAGAACAGTGAACTTACTCACCTGTATCTGTGCTGCTGCTGCTGCTGCTGCAGCAGCTGCAGTTGTATCTGTGGTATTTCGTTGAAGGATGCTGAAGCCATGAGTAGGCAATAATATTGTATGTCTTTTCTCATAAAAAGATTTTCGGCTGGAGGCTGGTCAGCTCTGAAGCAGAATATGTTGCAATCTATAACAGATATGATAAAATTTAATTGTAGTCTTAGCAACGGTGTTGGTGCTCTCCATTCAGCAAACATTGTTGAACAACGGAACACAGAGTGGTTGTTTGCTGTGGATCCTAATTTTGAGACAATTCAGTCAATAATGTAGACTGCAGTGAACTAATGATCTGAGAGATCTGAGTGTGGTTTAACGGAAACAAGTTGACTAGTTACACACATAAAATGTAGGGTTGCACAAGTTTGAGGGTAGTGTCTAATTTGGAGCCATTCACGTAAATGGCTGCATGAAACCTCCATTATTCTATAAAAGTGCTGACAGCTTCTTCCAACAGGATAACTTCATTTCACAAGTAGGCTTGTGCTTCACTAGTTATAAGAGTACAATAAAAGGCCTACCCACAAAGTAAAAAAGAGATGAAAGACCACATGGTTACCGGAAAGACTCCATTGGCAACAAATACAGCCATTTTAGATATATTTCTCAATATAGTTAAGAATGGAAACGGCCTGTGAAAATAGTTTTCAGCTATTAATTTGAAATAGTGCGGAAACTGATATGGCATTCAGAACAAAAGGTGTGAAATGCTTACTGCTGGTCCTCAGAGAATAGATTAGAAGAATACTTTTTGTTCCAATTCATCCAAATGTAGGAGATACTTTTGGATGTAGAACATGTAGGAAAACAAGATATGCAACAAATGCTTCAGATGAGAGCAGAGGTGTTACAGTACATCTCAAAGATCCCAACTGCTATTGTCCTTGTGGCTGTGGAATTGGTCAGAAAAACAATCTTAAGAATGTATACATTTAAAAGGACACAATGTGATATTACAGATACAGGTGGAAGCTAATCGTTTTCATGTGAAAGGCTGGTTTTGTGAGGCTATTGGGTTCGCCAGCCAGCTAACAGTTTGGATCTAGTGAATGAAATACAGGTAGTTAGTATTTTTCCTAATCTGCTCGGAAACCGGAAACGTCACTCTTGGCTTAGTGAAGGCGGCTCTCTCACATTGCAGCTGAAATACAATATAGCCACATACATTATTCTAAAATTCCATATAAAATCAGGGAATGATCATGTGGCAAATATAATTATATGGATGGATTCAGGACATTTGCCAGAATCAAATGCTGTAATTACAATTATACTTTCAATACCCATTACAGATATAAAGCAGACAAATTTCAGAACTACTATATTATTATTATTATTATTATTATTATTATTATTATTATTATTATTATTATTATTATTATTAGTAATAGTAATAGTAATATAAAAATGGGCAGCATTGCACCATGCTACCTATCTTAAGACCCACCACATTATTCCCATATTCTTTCAATAAACTTTATTTTACTCTCTTGTTCTGATTTTCGTTGAGGTAGTAATATTCTTGTCAGAACATAGGTTCAACCACAGAAACACAAAACATGAACCAGCAAAGTGCATTACTTTTATATATGTATTTTATTATACTTAATATTGTTCTTAGTACATTCATTTTATGTTGTAGACTGCCACTTAAATATTTCATGGCTGACAAAAATAGTAGATATGCAGCAGATAATTTATATATAAACAATTATATGTATTTGTGGACAAGAACTGAATATATTGGCATAAAAAGCCATGATAAATATTAATTGTGTAACTACATTTCGATGGCGGCAGCATATTTGGACAGTGAGACACCACGCTTAATAGCAAAGATTTTCAGTCTCAACCGTTTTTAGTATTGTTACATATATATATATTTGTTTGTAAAATATAAACATTTGTAGGGAGGTGGTCAAAGCATTTAATTCTGTGATATTCAAATGTATAATATTTGTAAGGGAAATTGTATTTTAAAGATGAGGCATTAGGATGCGCGGAAGGATAAAAGTTGGGGAGAAGATGGAGCACGCTTTTGATCACTTGGGAAGGGGCTTGTAACTTGGAGGCGGCGGTGAAAGGTTGTGACTCTTGGCGGTGTGAAGCCACATTACGAACTTACAATTTGAAGAGATTGGCATGTGTAAACTTAGAAAATTTACGGGACTGTGACTGCAGAACTTAGTCTCTGATGAAAAGTGGTAAACTATGTATGGTAGTAGGGCTGTGGAACTGTGATAATTCAGCAATCGTGTTTCGTCTTGTGTGTGTGTGTGTGTGTGTGTGAGAGAGAGAGAGAGAGAGAGAGAGAGAGAGAGAGAGAGAGAGAGAGAGAGAGAGAGAGAGAGTTGGAGAAATGTTCAGTTATTTACCGATGTATAAAGTAAGACCACCTCTGCATTTCATGTACAAAATGAATAATAAACTTCATTTATAAAGAATTACTTCGTGAGTGAACCACGTCTTTATCTTGGAATCCATTTTGTTGGTTATTCAGAAGTTTGTTTGTTTAAATATATTTTCATATCATTATATGCAGATTAATAGACTGGCTAAACTACAGATTAATTATTGACCTTGTTTAAACAGATAGGGTAGCTGTTTAGGGCATAGAAGCTGACATACGTAACTCACCCCTATAAACAGAGGCAACGAGCAATAAACCTTTTACTACCCTCAGTTATGTATTGCCCAATTCTTATTGGGAATGCCGATAGGAAGGTCGCATAAAGTATCTTCCTACATTCAAAATGTTGAATTTACTAGGTGCCTGTGTTGAATGTTAGGCTTTTTATTTCTCCTAGTTTCCCTTTTTCTGTTTTTTATTTCTTACAACACTTACTGACAGTGATCACATTAGTGCACAATATTAATAGCATAGTCAGGTGGAAGATAAGATAAACATTTGTGTATTTTGTATACATTAACATACTCTCAGAATCAATTCTGGAGAGAAATTCGTCAATGAAGTAGTAGGAGTTGGCCATCATCAATCATTTACACTCCACCCTACTGAGAGTTGAAATTTTTTGGCTACTGACCCAAAGTAAGTGACTTCATCAATCTTAGTGTAAGTTATTCTTGTTTCCACTATTCATTCCATGAACAAAGCTGTTAGTTTCAAAAATTTACTTAAAATGACAAATTAGAGAATAAATCCATTAAGAAGTGATAGTATTCACAGTTCCTTAAATAGCTTTCTGCAACATGTTCTCAAGTTGACACTGTAAATGATTCATATTTCACATTTTTGGGATCTGGAAACGTCAGCTTGGCCTAATGTGTTACCACATAAAATAATCCCATATGGCATTCTGGAATTCAAAGTTTACAATGAAGTTGGCTAGGAACTGGTTAAAGCTGGAGAGAAGCTCAAGAGATTTTTACAACAGGACTATGGTGTTCAGAAAGGATAGATACAATAAAAAAGGTGGTGGCATATTTATTGCTGTCACAAGTGATTTATCCTGTTGTGAAATGGAAGTAGCTAGTACCTGTGAGTTGTAATAGGTAGAGGTTATAGACTGAGAACCAGAATAAATTAATTCCTTTTACTCACTGTCCAGATTTGGATAATTAGATTGCAGAAATGTTCTTAGATGAAATTTTTTAAAGTATCTAAAATATAAAAATTTAATTTGTGGCAACTTAAACTTGCCCTCAATATGTTGGCAATAACAGAACACAAGGAATGGGTAGCTTTGAGATATGAAATAGTCAAGACATAATAAATAAAATAAATAAACAAACAAACTGTGGATATCACAGGAAATAATCAATGTAATTGATGACAGGAAAGAACTTAAAAATGCAGTAAATGAAGCAGGCAAAATGGAGTACAGGTGACTAAAAAATAAGATTGACGGGAAGTGCAAAATGGCTAAGCTGGAGTGCCTAAAAGGAAAATGGAAATCTGTAGAAGGATGTATAAATATGGGAAAAATAAATACCTTCTATAGGAAAATAAAAGAAACATTTGGAGACAACGAAAGCAGCTGTATGAATATAAAGAAACTCGGATGGAAAATCCGTTCTCGGCAAAGAAGGGAAAGCTGAAAGGTGGAAAGAGTACATAGAGCAGCTCTACAAAGGAAATTAACTTGGAGGCAATATTGTAGGAAGGGAAGAGTATGAAGATGAAATAGGAGATACTATACTGGAAGATGAATTTGACAGAGCCCTGAAGGACCTAGGTCGGAAGAAGGCCTCAGGAGATGACATTCCCTCAGAGCTACTACAGTCTCTGGGAGAGCCAGTCATGACAAAACTATTTCACCTGGTGTGTAGGATGTATGAGACAGGGGAAATACCCTCATTCTTTAAGAAAAATGAGATAATCCCCATTCCAAAGAAAGCAGGTGCAGACAGGTGTGAAAATTTAAACCATCAGTTTAATAAGTCATGGTTGCAAAAATACTATCACAAATTATGTTCAGACGAATGAAAAACTCGTGGAATATGACCTTGGGGAAAAACAGATCGGATTTAGGAGAAATGTAGGAACATAAGAGGCAATTCTCACTTTACAGCTTATCTTAGAAGATAAAGGAAAGGCAAAACTACATTTTAGCTTTTGTAGACTTGGAGACAGCTTTTGACAATGTTGCATGGAAGACACTTGTTCAAATTCTGAAGTCAGCAGGGGTAAAATACAGGGAAAGGAGGGTTATTTAAAATTCGTACAAAAGCCAGATCACAGATATTAGTTGTAGGGCACAGATGAGATGCATAGGTTGGATAGGGAGTAAGACAAGGTTGCTGCCTTTCTCAAGTGTTATCCAATTTGTATATTAAGCACACTGTGAAGAAGGAAAGCAAGGAAAAATATGGAGAAGGAATTAAACTTCTGGATGAAGAAATAAAAACACTGTATTGCTGATGACATTATAATTGTCAGACAGCCAAGGACCTGCAAGAGCAGTTGACTGGAATGGACAGTGCGTTAAAAGGTGTATATATGATGAATATTAACGAGAGCGAAACAAGGGTATTGGAATTCCGTGTCGGGCGATGCTGAAGGAATTAGATTAGGTAACAAAACAATAGAGATAGTAGAAGAGTTTTGTGACTCGAGCAGTAAAATAAGAGCGTTGTGGTACAGAGGATATAAAATGCAGAATGGCAATGGGATGAAAAGTGTTTTTGAAAAACAGGAATTTACTAATATCAAAGTGTAAGGAAGTCTTTTCAGAAGGCATTTGTGTGGAGTGTTGCCTTGTACGGGAGTCAAATGTGGACGATAATTAGTTCAGACAGGAAGAGGGTAGAGGCTTTTGAAATGTGGTGCTACAGAAGAATGTTGGAGGTTGGGTGAATATATCGCATAACTGATCTACTGAATAGAATTGGGAGAGGAGATTCAAATGGGTGTGGGTTGCTGTTCTTATAAAGAGATGAAGAGACTTTTGCATAAAGTACAGCAGTGAGCTGCATCAAAACAATCTCTAGACTGAAAACTATAACAATAAAGAGCATCAAAACACACAGCCATTAGTGAACAGAGTTCTTATAGTGTGACTGAATATCAAAATTATTATTAAATGAAAAATATATTTATCACAAAGGAAAAAAATGGTTAGAGCTTTCCTGAGTGAGAGTGTCCAATCTTTTGAAACTAACAGTGTGGGTGTGGATCAGGTGGGCTTACATTCAAAGAAATATTTTCAACAACTATTGATGGATTTATAGCAAATAAATTAACAAAAAAGATAGGTTGACTTGTGGTAAACAAAACAGGCTAGATCACTCTTACAAAAGCAAAGAAATAGGGGCTGTACTTAACCAGAAACAAAATTACCAAAACTGGCAATGTTCAAAAAAATAAACTGGAAATTTAGCTCAGACTTAAATGTGAGAAGTTTATAATCATTCCCACAATGAAACCCTGTCACGTAATTTGGTAGCAAATTGTAGGAAGTTCCAGTCCTATATAAAGTATACTACTGGCAACACACAATCAATTCCTTCATTATGTGATAGCAATGGTCATTCTACAGATGAAAGCTCTGTTGAAGCAGAAATGGAACACACAGCTTTCCGAAAGTCTTTCACGAAAGAAGACAAAGCAAACACTCCAGAACTTGAATAAAGAACAGAAGCCAGCATGAGTAATTTAGAAATAAACCCCTGGAACATTAAAGCAACTTAAATCACTTAAAAAAAGTAAAGCTCCCGGTCCTGATAGTATACCAATTATGTTCTTTTCAGAGTATGCCTATGCAGTAACTCCATACCTATCTATCATATACAACCAGTTGCTTAGCGAAGTATCCATACCAAATGATTGGAAAGTTGAACAGGTCACTCAAATATACAAGAAAGGCAATAGGAGTGATCTGCAACACTACAGGGTTATAACGTTGTCAGTTTACAGCAGGGTTTTAGAACATACCTTTTGGTCAAACATTTTGAATTACCAATTGACCACACAAATACAGAAAGTATTGTTAATGTGAAACACAGCCAACTCTTTACTCACATGTGATGAATACCAATGACAAGGGATCTGAAATCAAATATGGATTCCTAGAGTGCTCAAAGGCTTTTGTCACTAACTCACAAGTGTCTTTTAATCAGGTTGCTTATGGAATATCACCACAGTTGTGCAATTAGGTTCGTGTTTACCTGCCAGAAAGGACACAGTACATACTGACAGTCGTAGAGTAAAATGGAAGCAACAGTTGGCGTTCCCCAGGAAAGTGTTAGAGCCCCTATTAGTCCTTATTTTTATAAAAGGTTTAGGAGACAATTTAAGCAGCTCCCTCACACTTTTTGCACATGATTTTGTCATTTATTGGTTAATAAAGTCACAAAAAGATCAAAAGGAACTGAAAAATGATTAAGATATGATATATATGCATGGTGACCTTACACAATGAAAAGTGTGATGTCATACATACGAGCACTAAAAGAAATCTGTTACACTTCATTTGCACTATAAATTGGTCAAATCTACAGACTGTAAATTTTACAAAATACCTAGGAATTACACTCACTTCCAACTTAAATTGGAAAGAAAACAGAAAATATTGTAGGGAAGGTGAACCCAAGGCTATGTTTCGTTGGCAGAACACCTGGAAGATGTGCTGCTAAAGAAACTGCCTACATTATGTTTTTTGCATCATATTTCGGAGTATTGTTGTGCATTGAGGGATCACCACCAGGTGGAACTGATGGAAGAGACAAAATTCACAGAAGGGCACATTGTTTTGCGTTGTTGCATTATAGGGGAGAGCGGCACAAAAATTATGCGCAGGTTTGGGTGGAAATCAATAAAAGAAAGGCGTTACTCATTACAGAGAGTTTTATTTGCGATATTTGTCACCAACTCTTTGTTTCTAATGAGGTAATATTTTCTTAGCCCCCACCTACATAGGGAGACATTGTCATCGTAATAAAATAAGAGAAATCATGAAAACGGAAAAATTTAGTTGAGCCCTTTTCCCGCACTCTAATCATATACTGGAACAGGAGAGAAATATAATGGAAGTTTGGTGGCATTTCTCTTTTCTTACACAATGGACTAACTTCAGCATATTTTAACCATTCAGGAAATTTTCCACTGATTAGACTGGTTACATTAGAGACTTAAAATGCTCTTAATGCTATGTGCTCGTTGTCTTCTTCTGGTTCTGCTTATCTCTCCCTTCAGTATCTCATATTGTCTTCATTTTGTTATTTGATTTGACTAACCATTTCTGATAATGCATTTGCTTCAATGTTTGTATTACCATCATAAATATTTTGTATGTTGTGTAATGATCTAAAGCATTTACATATTAACTGTTCTGATATAGTTTCCCCTTTTGTCTTTATTCCTTCAGAATACATGGCTTCTTCATAGAATTTTGTCTAATTTAGGTTAGGTTTGGGAATGCAGTTTTCAAATAATTTACGGACATTATTTATGGAAATGTTGTGTTTCTGATTCATGCTATGAGCACTGTACACGCAACTTAAATTCATGTCTTTGATAGTTTCCTAAAACAATCAATTTTTGGCATTCTGACTACTGCCTTGCTCTCAGGTTTTATAGGTTTTGTATCCTGATCAGTATTAATGTCTGGTAAAAGGAACTACATGAAATGATCTGAAAAGCTACTTACTATTGTTTTTACAATATAATATTCACCTTTTAACATTTCTATAATGATACTATCAATGGCTTTCTTTGAGGCCTTAGCTTTCCTAGCCAGAAAGTGTCATCTCAACGCAACGGCACACTGAGGAATTAAAAACACATTCTTATAATAAATGATAATGTCTACAAATGCCATATTAACATCAGTTAACAGCAGCCATCAATAGTGTGAGATTAAAGAACTCCCGTTTTGATTTATAGCTATAGCAGGGTGGACACCGAACCTTGAAACCGGGAAAAAGCCTTGAATTTGAAAAAAAAAAAAAACGGGGAAAACCGGGGGAAAAAGCATTGAATTTCAGCCAGAAACTGGGATTTTTAACCCATGAGATGTCGCGGCCTTAAGGAGTTAAACGATCGTTTGCGTGTATAGCCTATTGCTCAGATTACACGACCAGTTCGAAATGTACTTAATAAGTGTAAATAAGTAATCCCTGTAGTTATAGTAAGAGGAAAAATCTCAAAGTTTGAAATTTTAAAGTAATAAAATGCCAGTTGTTTTAAAATTACAATGAGCAAAATGCTCAGATCGCTAGTACCCGTGGTTTACATAATATTCATCGCTTAATTTTTGTGTACAAAAACATTTTCAAATATATTTCTGGGGGTTTAAAAAGTTTTGTAATTATAGGTTTCGTATTCCATTATCTATTTCTGTATTTATCGCGAAGAGTTGTTGAACCACGCGACTCAATTCCTAGCGATGTACATCGAAGAGACGCGATGTTATCGTAAGGCGCGGATACGAAATTGCAGCTAGAATGAAAGATGATATTTATTTGTACTAAATTTTTAGCAATTTTCATAACTGACCCTCCCCCCTCAGTGATACTCATCAACACAGATCTCGTTTGTCTGATTCAGTGTTGAAAAATCTCTTCATGGAAGCATTTTGTTGATTTTAACTATAAATTCCGTAGAAGTTTGTATTGTGATGATTTGTTATCATAGGCGCCAACTACGGGTATGCTCGGTTGCTCAAACATATCCAAAAATCTTTGTAGGTATGCTAGGCATACCCCACTGAAACCTTTGGTATAATTTTTTCTTTACCTTATATTTCTTGATTGTAATTAAAATTGACTCTCTCATCCCATTGATGGCCGGCTGGCTTTTGTAAGACACCGCTCTAAAAAAGATTATTTTAAACAGGTAATTGAATTCGTAGGCATTAAAATCCACGTTCTTGTGTGAGTGAAGTCAGTTTTCTAAATAGTCCGAAGGTTAATGGAATTCCGCTTGTTAAGTCAATATTGTAAACGGAAGGCGGCAACCTTTAATTGTATTAAATAACTAGAAATGAAGTGAGTTTGGTACAATACATTGAAAATGTTTACACTACGAATTTAATTCTCGGTATCTTTTGAGATAACCTTTAGACAACCACATAAGTTACCAGTGAGCCGACATACTTGCTGCGAAGACTGCCCTATCCCTTCTAGCTAAAACATTCTGTTAACACAGTCCGGATAACTGCTTGCGGAGGTCTTTGTGTTTTAAATGGCAGCCCTACAAAAAACGAAAAAGCTAGTGATAAATTTTTTCTGAATTTGAATTTTCAGGCTTAAATAATTTGTCAACAAAGTAGTAGTCAGACCTTAGTTTCTGCTCTTTTTGACCTGTCATCTGTGCATGGAATTAGGCCTTAACCCTTTCCCTCCACTCATCTTTATCTGTCTGTCTATCCACAACCATTTGTTCAAAGATTGTAAATAATATTGCAGGGCTTCCAATAATTCATTGTGACTATATTGTCTACCATTACCTTGAGGAAACAAACAGCATTAGGCTAAAATGCATTGTCAAAATATATATTGTTACTTGATGTCTAAGTTGGAGTAAATGCAACAATACTTTCAAATAATTGTATCAAGGTAAAGGAAACAAAATAATTTAAAAACTTTATTACTAAATAATTGTCCAATGTCTAAATTAGTAGTCAACAGTTTGAAATTGTTATTATTTACAATAAAGGAAACATATCCTGCACACTGATGCCATCTGTAGTCATCCCAAATTTCCTCCCAAAAACTAAAAGTAATTATAAATAATGATTGGATTAATGTATATTTGACAGAATTTTTGGATATAGGCAAAGAAATATTTTTGTTCATAAATCAATAAAATTGGGGGTTAAAAGGGTTAATGTCTTGCGTGTTAAAATCATTAAAATGCAAAAGTATATAGTGAAATAGAAAAGGACTTCGACTTGTAATCGTGATGGTGATATGGAATTGGTAGTGTGTATGTTTTGTATAAGTTTTTGGCTTTGCTTTGTATTTATTTATTTTTTTCTTTAGAAATGCATGGGTACGCCACTGAGCATACCCAAAGATTTTCAGAAGTCGGCGCCCGTGTTCGTTAGTAATAATTATAGACGATTCGTGTGCCTGACGTAACATTGGTAATATAGAAATAGTAAACACAGTCATCATGTATGTATTGTTGTTGGCTGAACTGTTTTACATGCGGGGCCCGGCTAGCGCCAATGAAGAGTCGCGGTAACAATTACAAGGATAATTAATTCCCTTAGCGGACAAGGGTACATAGAGAACCTGTCAACCAAAGAGCAGGAACAGCATAAATTATTTATTTTATGGTCAACTATCGTCCAGCCAGACGCTGAAAAGCAACTGGTTGCTGCATTTTATTAATTTATTTTACAAAAGGTTATTTCCCTTGTTATATGTTAATGGGTTTTCAAAAAGAATTCGTACACGCAATGCCACCTAGTGAGCACTAGCCGGGCCCGTATCAAATACAGCTCTAACATTGTTGATTGCGACTTTTTTGACATGCTAATTGTCCTTGAAAAAGACGTAAGTATAACTCTGAAATACTGTACACGACTTTTGGGAAAATGCCATTTCTTTCAGTTGTAATTTCTTTAACAGCTGACTTATAACAATACATTCAAAATATCATTAAATATATTTCGCAACTAATGCAATCTACATCTTTCTGAGATGGAGCAGAGTGAAACAATCGTCGCAGAGAACAATAGAGTGAATCCAAGTGTGAATCGACGTTACTTGTGCCCGCACAGATGAAGTAATTCAACGTGTTTTAAGGGTATATAACATGGAGCGTATTTGGTCGCTAGGCGCTGGCGAATTTGGGCGCAGCTGCTAAATTCGCTCCGTGTGAACAGGGACAGCGAGCAGTCGCTGCTCCGAAAGGCGAGCGTCTTAAGTTGAAGGGTGGGCTATTTTAGACACTGGTCGCTGGCGTTTTTGGTTCAAAATGTTCAAATGTTCGTAGAACTTATGGGACTTAACTGCGGGGTCATCAGTCCCTAAGCTTACAAACTACTTATGAACTACCTAAGACTAAGGATGGCACAAATATCCATGCCCGAGGGGAGGGGGGGGAATTCGAACCCCCGACCGTAGTGGCCATGCAGACCGTAGTGGCCGTGCAGACCGTGACTGGAGCGCCTCAGTCCCCTCGGCCACCGCGGGTGGCTCGTTTTTGGTCACTCGCAAGTGTTGGTCTCCCCGTGTCATATACAGGAGCGTATAAAGTAGCCACAAGTCGAGTCAAATTTTCGAAGGAAGTAATATATGCTGGCATTGTGTTTCTCGCAAAAGTCTTAAAAGAACAATCTACTAAAATCAAAATCGAAAAGTAGGAAAATAAAAGAAAATGGATAAGAAGGGGGTTGGGAGGAGGGATAAATATAGTGCTTCTCCAAATCTTTTGAGAAAATTATTGTATGGAGATCCTTATGCCTGCAGAAATATGAAGATATTTTATTGTTTTGATTTTTGTTTTCAGGTGTTTGGTATCCAATATCACCCAAGAGATCTTCAGTCTTAAATTCGTTATTCGTCAAGCATTTGGACAGATAGTGTCTTGAAGTTTACTATTTAAATAATCGTTTTAATGTCCTATAACACTGGAAAACTTTGATAAATTTTCAGAAAATTGATTACAATTCCACTTCCTATTTTGTTTGGCGGGAAACAGAACTGTTTGGTAACACCTAACCTCCAAAACAATGTGTCATATGCTACGACACATTTCAATTGTTTTTACGAAGACGCTAGCTTCGAAAGTCGCTGCGTGTCATTGCGTCAGCGTATTCATTCCCTATTCGCCTATATGCCGAGCGACAAGACACCAGTGACTAGCGACCAAATACGCTCCGTGTAATATACCCTTTAGAGTGAAGTTATTTGTCAGTCATGTCAAAACAAAGTATAACTCGATATCAGAGCTCACAGTGTATCCGTGGGTGACATGTGACCCCAAATAACAAACGAATATGTAT